>PVIC010055282.1:0-11275 GCA_004025085.1 Thryonomys swinderianus
AAAAAAAACCTCCCTATATTTAGGTCAAATTAAATTGCTAAGAAGGATTTATCCAAAGCATATTTTCTGGAAAAGAAATTTTCTTGAACTAATAAGTTATATGCAAATATGCATAAAGAAAACAAAACAAAAACACCCAGTTTCCTAACAAGACTAAAGGAAATCAGCCAAAGTGTATGGTGGATTTTGATTAGAGTTTTAAAATTCTATCTGGATGCAGTTATCATGATTTTGGTACTATAGTAAATGGTTACCACATTTGCTCACATATGTATAATTTATTTGGATAGGTGTCAGAATTTTTATATAGTTTTCTCAAATCTGGATTTGCCAGCGAGACAGTAACAATGATAAAATCTTTGGTCATGTTGAAACTGCCCATGTGGTATGGATTAGCAGCTGGCCAGTAACAATGTCATAGCAGTGTCATTCTGAGAACCTATCACTCTTGAGAGGTGCCCAGAGTTTCTTACTGAAGAAAAAAATGATACAGCCTCTACACACATGGCTGATTGTGCAATGTAAGTTACAGCTGCCACAAAGATTTGTGTGGATTGGGATTTGGTGGGACTTGAACCAAAGGTTTTGCACATGCTGTGAAAGTGCACTACTACTGAGCAACAGCCACTGCCCTTGGAGCAGAATTTTACAACCAGCTGAAATATAGACATCTTCAATCACAATGGGACTCCCACAGCATTACTGACAACAAAGTTATAGGGGAGTTATGATGTCAGAAAATTTGTATGCCTGTAATTCAAGAATCATAACTAAAACTGTTACTGAACTTTTTTTGCCATGCATGCACTCACATGTCTCTCATAAGATATATATTGATATAGTTAGTTACACCATTTAATTTACTTTGATATTTAATTAGCATTATGTGTATAAGAAATTTTAGAAATGATAAATCCCACATATGTGTACCTATATATGGTGTATGTGTATTATCTGTTAGGTGTATTTGCATTCATGTAAAATCTTGTTAGTTGCTTATAACAAATTATATAAGTCCATGGTAATAAACAACATATTTGTCTACTTATTTAAGATGGGAACACCTGGAGTGCAGAAAGGGTTTCTGGCTTCACAGGATCAACAAGACAAACTCATAAAATTAGGATTATTGTGACCCAGTAGTTTAATGTCCATGGAAAAATGAAATATGGTTTTTCTCATTTTATATTGGTATTTATTTGAAAAGAGGGATCCAGTCTTTATAATCAGTTTGGATTTTGAATCAAGTATTCTAGTGTTTATGCAATGGGTCTATTTCTATATGTGGAACCTGTCACAGTACCTGGGGCCTAGGTGAAGAAGAACTCTTTACTCCCCTACTGAGATCAAATAAATGATATTTTCTACTTTTCAAACAAACTGCAACACTAATGAAATAAAGAGAACAGGAATATCAGGTACAACAACTGACATTTCCCAATGATGATGAGTCATGTGACTTTTCACACATTACTTGTAACCATGGCATATCATAGCGCAAAGGAATAATGGAACTGTGATAAATGTATCTTAGCTTATCACCACGTACTTTCAATCTCTCCCCAAAGTAACCAGAGTCTCCATCCAGGAGAAAACACTATTAGAATCTGTGTTTTTGTTCTCTAATCTATAAAATAGAATTCACAAAACCAGGAATAACAGACAGTCACAAACAATGTTTTCTAATTTTAATTGAAAAATGTATAGAGAAAAAATTATTCCATTCTAAGGTAAATGCTGAAAAATATGCACAGAAGAAATTTTCCTACATTGTGAGTTTTCATAAAGAAAATTGGATAATCAGCACTTGATTAATAGAAAACATAATTTGCATTAAACAGACTATTACAAACTACAGTACAATCAAGCTCTGGGTCCACTGAACATGGAAGCAATAATTGGGTTGTTTTTTGAGGAAAGGACAGGGATGCAGAAGTAATTTTGAGTGCATTCTTAGCATTTCCACCTTAGTTTTATTTTTCTCTCTTTTAAAAATGTACCACAGTTTCACTTTTTATCAGTAGAAATTAGATAAATTGCATGATGACAACAGAGAAAAAGAAAATCTGAGCTATTAAAAGAAAAAGGAAGTAGTTTTGTATTTATCAATTAAATTTTATATGAATTTCTCATACACTAGCTCAAAGATATGACATAATGCCTTTGTTTTTTATCTGAAGCTATCTAAACAATTTTTAGTTATTCTCCCATAAAATTTATTTTGATCCTAAAATTTTGATTACAAATGCAGCTATCATGTTATGAAAGAACAAAGTACATTTAAAAACACAAGTTGTTGAATTTGTACATAGTTCATTTCTCTCAATGCTATTCTTGCCAGTTTTCTGTGAATACGTTATTTGAGAATCATTTAGAGTATAAAAAGATGCAGATGGAAAACTCAGCTTGGGTTAATGAGTCTTGTGTCGGCTTTTAGTATATTTCCCATATCTGTAGTAGCTCTTCCCCTGTGGTTTATTCTTCATTTCATTTCTATATCTTTAAGAACAGTATCTTAGACTGAGTTTCTAAAGTTGTTCCCCAAATCTCAGTTTCACATGCAGGCTCTATGTACATACATGTGTGTACAGTCATACCCATCTTGTGATGACACATGCTTTGAGAAATGTGCCCGTAAATGATCATGTCTTGTGGATATTACGCCCTGTGATTTCACAACCCTAGATGGTACAACGTGCTGCACTCCATGCACAGGCCATATAGTATGCATATATGCCAGAGTATGCTGCTCCTAGGCCTGTGATGAATTAAGCAGCATTAGGTTAAATCATGCACAAGAGAAAATATTATAGTCAAGAGACATGGGAAGTAGAAGATGAATGAAAGTGCTGTTGGAGTAACATGATATACTGTTTCAGAGTAAACTTCGGCTTTTGTAAATAAATCAAAGGAGTAATATCTTAAATTAAGATTACAAAGTGTAGTGTAGTGAAAATATAAGACAGTGGTAGTCATTTATTATGAGCAAGAATTATGTTTTGTACATAATTCTGCATGACTGGTGACACGGTAGGTTTGCTTACACACACATCACACAGACATATGAGTCCTGAGTTGAGCTATGACGACAGACCAGCTGTGTCATGAGCAGACAATAGGAATTTTTCAATTCCACTATAATCTCAAGGGACTACCATCATTTACACAGTCTGTCATTGGCAAACGTGATCATAAATAGGGATGTAGTACAGAATACAGGTGTGTTGTATGTGTGAAGATAATAACTCCTGTATTAATCTGAGTTTTACAGAAAGATTTATTATAAAGAATGGTCTCACACAATTATTGCGATCCTGTGATCTATACACAGAGGAAATTCTTGGATTTTCACCTGAGTCTGAAGGCCTGAAGATGTGTAGAAAGGAGGGCAGAGTTTCACACATAAAGTTGGTAGTCTTCAAGGCCAGGCAGTCTGCAGGGAGCAGAAAACCATGTCCCAACATGCCAAGAGTCAAACAGGAAGAATGTTCTTATCTCGGTGGTCCACCTTTGTCATATGTAGGCCTCCCATATTCACATTAGGGAAACAATTTTCTCTACCTATTCTGCAAACTACAACTCTTTTAAAATTTATTTTTAATAGTACTTCTTTGCATGTAATGATTGCACTCCTCCTAAGGAGTTGGTACATGTAAATAATACATCTCATTTCCTTTTTCTTCTCTTTCTTTTTCCCCTCCCCATTCTCCTCCACTTCTTAATTCCCCCCCCTTTTTTTTTTAGACAGGGTCTCGCTTTGTAGTTCAGGCTGGCTCTGAGCTCACTATGTAGCCCAGGCAAGCCTCAAACTCAGCAGTCCTCCTGCCTCTGCCTCCCGAGTGCTGGGATTACAGGCTTGAGTCACCAAGCCCGGCACATTCCCTTCACTTTTGCAAAAGATTTGTCTCATTATTTCCTATTATCCATCTCTTATTTTGTTCTTTATTTACATTTTGGGCTTCTTATGTAAAACAAATCATGTGATATGTAACTTTACATACCGTGCAAATCTTAATCTCCGAAACTACTCTCCCAGTCAAACCTCACAAAGCATGTCACAAAAGTATTTAATTCTATTTTATTCCAAAACAAAATTAACCATCACATTTGCATTGGGATTTTTCTCTTACAATATTTGTCTAGATGTTTATTTGGGAGATGGTGACCTGGAAGTGTCTATGACCACACTTCAGTCCAAGTCATCTACTTCCTTCCAAACTCCAATATTGATTTGGTAGAATTGCTTACACAGATTCTTTGTATTTGAATGCACACGTCACTCTGTAAACTTTGAGATATGTTTTAACCTCAGTAATTGTATCTGTTTATCTGGGAAGTGATATGTTATTGCATTACCATTACTATGATAGATAAACATATTCTTTTAAATTATTTGGCCTCACTTAATGCTTTTCCTGAACTTATTATTTTACATTTCAATAATCTATTGTTACAAACTAAATCTCTTCAAAATGTAGAAAAACCATAATGGTATATCATTTCTCACACACTGTCTCTCAGCTGTTACCTCTGCTTTGTGTAGAGTGCTGGTCTAGAAGACTCGCACAACTGCCTTTGACACGAAGATTAGTTTGTGAGAATGTACAAGACCATCTCCCTGGCGTATATGCCAGTTAGAACTGACTGTATTGGAGATGCTTCCAGTATCTTTCCTGGGGTTGTTCCTTCTACAGACACCTAGATCTCGCTTCCCTTTCCTCAATCTCCAGTTCCTGGTCATTTGGGTGTTTCCAAGATTCAGCTATTACAAACTGAGTTGCTATGAACATGAGTGCACAAATGTTGCTGTGATATCATCTTATGCTAGTTTTAGGAACAAATCACAGAACTATTTCAAGTGCAAAGATAAATAAACTCCATCCCATGATGGGAAGAATGCCATGCACCTGCAGGGAAAGGATGGTGCTGTTGATGACCATTTTCAAACGTTCTGCTCCATGCTACCTTGCCTAATTGTATCAGTTTACTGTCTGCTAGGTGAAAGCACAGTAGACCTTTCACCTAAGAACTCAACTGATTTGCAGCAGCTGGTTTTTTAACTCCAGTTGGTTGTAAGTAAAGACTGTTTTTTCCAAAAGAAATAATGTAAATACCTATAATATTTCTAAATCATCCTAAATCACCCATTAACTAACATTTCCATAATGAGAAAGGTTGTTTTATGTGCATAATTTATGAGAAACACCAATAATTTTCCTTGTGTTTTCACCAGAAAGCTATAAACCATATGTAGTTTACCAGAAACAACAATTTTATACTGTACTCACCATTCAGTTTGACACCTTTGGCTTGCAGGAAGAAAGGATGAAATGGTGGGTTTTATTTGGAAAGAGAGTCTCCTTCCAATAAAGCACCAGAAATCTAGTTCTCTGGTGTTCTTTCTCTCCTTGGGAGAGTCTCTAACCCACTAGGGCCTGATTCTGGGTCACTAATCCCCAACCTTTTCCAAACTAAACTGGGCTGAGGTTGTCTGTTCCTGTCTTTTCTTTAACACTGTTCTGCAGTATGACATAACCTTGTCATTAAGTAAGTGAAAGCAATGAATGACTTTTTCTGTCTGTGTGGGTCTTCTCTATAAATGTTTGTAACTCTTGTCATTTTTTCAGGATTTCTTTTATTACAGAAGAATTTTTAACTTTGATCGTTGATATTCCCTTTCCTCTTTAGAAAAATTCTCAGCTGCCATTCTTTGTTACTCGGCCAGAAGTTGCTGTTTTTCTGTAGACAATTGAGATCTCTTCCATCAATTCCTCAACATCACCACAGTCTACTTACAAGCTGGTGGAGTCTGCTATAATAGAGAGATAATGTCACTAACCAAAGGGTCAAATGAAGGCTCAGGCTCCTCCCAGGAGCCTTCAGAGCCTCTCTCCTGTATAATTTTAGGCCATACTTTCTTCCTGACACTGTGTATGATGAGGAGAGAGCCTTGAGTGGTAAACCTTTGCCCTCTAGATGCTCTTAACAGTAGGGCAGAAAGCCTTCCCAATCCACTCATGAGAAAGTGCTCGTTACACAGGCATTCATGCTAGATATCCATGTGATCCTTGCCCTATTCTTCATGACTTTACTTTTTCTGAATGCATTTATCTCACAATGATAAACTGGAGAAGCTATGTCTTAAAGTTATCCCTCATATGGGCACATAGCAATAAGGTTAGCCTGTCCTCCATAGATTTGTGGCCTGTCATTTTCTTCTCTTCCTGGGTAAAATATTTTCTCCTGGACATTTTCTCCCAGGAAAGGCCAGTTTTAGTACAGTTGAAAACCTGATGAGAGCAAAAGCCATTTACCTGTGGAACAGTTTCAAAGTAATGTGTGTAATTTTCAGCAGACTTTTTATCAGCACTGGCAGCTTCACCAGGCCTAGTTACCCTCTGTAACCCAGCCCTTGCCTTAAAATTGTGAAACTACTCCCTGATTGACATGAAATATTTCATTATTATTATTTGTCTATAGCTTATCCTTTACAAGATCAGCATTTATAGGCCTAGCTTTTTCACAATTTATAGACGGGCTACAACCTGCTATCTATCTTCTGTTTAGCCACATTAATAATAGCCTTTCTATCTCATTTAACACTTTTTATCATGACTTAGTAGTTTGAATAATACCTTTATCAACATTATCTTCTTTATAGAAATCTTCTCTCTGCAAGATGGTTGAGATGGTGGATTTTGACATGTAGAATGTATTAGAGAGATCAATCACGTGAACACAAATGTCATATTTCTCCATGGTTTACTGCTTTTCAATTATGATTGCTTTCATTACCTTCCTTACCTTCCTTAGCTTATTTTCTATTTGGGGGTCAAGTTGACAGCAATAACTGTAGCAATTATATAAAGCACTGACAAAAGTCACACCCACAAACACCTGCACCTATGTGCAGATCGATGCATATTGGAGTGTACACCTACTTGTCTGGCATCGCCAACCTTTGCTTACAGTCACACAAGTGGTTGGTATTTAGATCATAATTCAAGGCTTTCATCACAAGTTAAAACTGAAATACCAGTCACAATTCAAATTTACCGGATGTGAATCTAGTCATAATTCAAGGGCCCACTGTAACACAGATGAGCTCTTCAGAAACAAATGTACTGTCTCAATTCTGGAGACCAGACACTCAAAATCAAATATTAGTAGGAGTGGTTTCTTTTCAGCACTGTGTGAAAAAATTTTCTAGACTTTCTGCCTAGATTCTGATGATTTTTGGCAACTGTTAGCATCCTTTGGCTTATAGAAGAGTCATTCTGTTCCAATCCCAATCATTTCTACATGGAATTTTCTATTTATTTGTATGCACCTTCAAATTTCCCTCATTATAAAGGATTATTCATATTGGATTAGGGTTCACCTTAATGACCTTGTTTGAAGGGAAATAGTGCTTTAAACACCTTTTCTCTAAATCAAGCCACAGCTGAGGTAATACAAAAAGAATGTCATTTTGTGATAAGAATTTTGGGATTACACAGGTCAGTTTATAACAATGCATAATATACTTTATTATCTCTATGTTGACTATTTTCAGCAAGTCTCTTTTGCCATACTGTTCATTGTGAGAAAAATCCATTATATATTTGTGTTGAATTACTTGTGTTTATTGGTGGAATATGTGTTCCTAGACCAATACTTGACATAGATCAAGCACTCAATATATTTTTCTTGGAAGAGAAAATAAGTGATGGTTATCAAAATGTTAGCATATCATGTGGAAAAAGAAAATTGCTAATAATATTTGTTATCATTATAATGCATACATCTATCCTAAGAAGACATCTTTTAGTGTTTTCTAAAACATTTGCTAATGATTTTTATTGTGAAATCATTAAACATGAAAAGATGTCTAAATATCTATAAATTTATTTTTAATTGGCTTATTTTTAAGTTTATTAATTCTAAAGACTATGATTCAGTGTAATAGTGTATTATCATTTAAAATATTTAAAAAATCTATATATTAGTTCATATTTGTCACTTAGGTTGATTGCTTACTAATTCAACAAACAGTTCATATGATCTTGTTTTCCAACAGTTATGTTTGCCTACAAAATTAATTGATGACATTTCCAAAAGTATGTCTTCTATTTAATTCCAAAGATGAGTTTAATATATATATATATATATATATATATATATATATATATATATATATATATATTTGTCCTACTTATCTTAATAAATATCATTATGGAAAAATATCTACTGGTCGCTAGTAAAGAGTAAAAGTCCCTATGTGTTTCTGAAACTGATTATCCTACTTTTTTTAATGGTAAAATTACAATAGGAGTATTTTTGCATATCTATTCCTAGAATTAAAACCTTGAAGGAACACCAGCTTCCTGCTCTCTGTAACAACCATGCTTAGATTAGTGGCCAAAAATGTGCTATTCTCTCTTTAGCAAGACTAAAGTCTGCTGAACAGAAGTCAAAGTCAGATTCTTCCACAGTAACACCATATGCTACCATTCTTGACCAGCACTGTTGGTTATGAATTTTCAGTCTGGATTAATATTTCTGTTGGTGAAAACATGGTGAGCAACCTCCCTTTGATTCCCTGAATCCAAGACGCTTGCACCAGACCTGCCTTCAATCCAGGTATTTAAGGTCCCCAGAGACTACCAAGTCACAGAGGTGCATAGAATAAATTAAAGTTAAAATACTTTCCAAAATAGGCCATATGTTTGGGCAGGCTGCATCTGTCTGGATGAGAGAACGGAAGTTTTAAGACAAATCATGTCCAGCATGTCAGAAAATTGAATTAGAACCAGAACAAAGAAGGAAAGCTTCACTGATATTCATCTGAAATTGACATACATACAGCTGGCCTCCAAAACAGATTAATCATGCAGTATCTCCTCTGCAACACAGAGATGAAAATCTAACATGTTGGAAGATGAGTATTTTCTGGTGTATGGATAAGTCTGCAGCATTTAAATTTATATGAAACCTTACATTAATACCTGTCTACATTCTAGCATGCAGGATAAAAATATCTTCCACAAATAATATCCTAGCTTGCAAGAATTGTTGGAATTATTTAACTTCTCTTTCATGATGTGTATGAAGAAAACAAAGATTCCTATAGCTAGAAAACATGTGCTCTTTTCTGAACACTGAAAATAACCATATAAAATGTTCAATGTAGAGTGCATCTGAGAAAGAAAGTGACATGGTAGAGAAAAAACAAGGCAAGCAATTGGACAAGGCCTCCAGAGCCTGCACGTGATCTGATTGGGAAAGGCTTCTGTGAGGATGCACCTGGGGGACTGAGGCTCTGCACCGAGGTCTGTGACAGAATTCACTGAGGACAGAGCACGAGTGAAGAGAAGGTTACACTAATCTAGGACAGAGCGTTTGTGGTTGAGGGAAGAATGGAAACAATACAGGGGCGGGAAATGTAGAGAAGGCATTCAAATGTAGAAATGAAGGATTTATGGATAGATTCAATATAAATTTGAAAAATGAGATTCAAGAATGAATCTCAATCTTGACCAATGATTTAATCATTAACTGTGATAACAAGAAACTGGAAAAAAGCCAGTATGTGTATCAGTCGAGGAATTCAATTTTATACTTTAAGTTTCAAATGCTTATTAGGTATTTACATGAAAAAATTAGTTTGTAAGGAGTATAAATAGGAAGTAGTATACATATGGAACCCAAGAGAGAGTTTTATATGAACAAAAGTAAATGACAAGATAAGCAATAGATGGATAAGCAGACAGATGCACAGAAACATGTTGGGGATGAGAGGGATGGAGGGAGAGAGGAGAGGGAAAGAGAGAAAATAACAGAAACAGAAAGAGATTGTATTAAAGTCATAAAAATAGATTTTCATTGGCCTTTGTGTAAAAATTAGAGAAGTTACATATAAGCACCAATCCATGGGGAACCAATGACTAGAAATAGAGAAAAGTAAACTACAGAATGTAGGTTCCTGCATGTCCATTGAGGAAAGGGAATCCTTCTGTGTCTAAAACTTCTTAAGGATTGTGTAAAATGGCTAATGAAAAATGATCACCACCTTCAGTAGATGACCTTCTGAGGATTAGTTCTCGAGGAGGCTAAGAGCAAAGGGCTACTCAGGGTAGATTCAAGGAAAACTGTCAGAGACAGATTTAATACATCAGCATAATTAACACTTCTGAGAACTTTTCTTGTCAAATAAAAAAATAGAAATAAGCTAATAGCTGGACTCATAAGTATAGGAGTTATAGTTCTAAGATAGGAAAACAATGACATATTCAGACATGAATAATGCAGCAGATGAAAATGAATGCTGGGGGAAATAGGGATAAATTACTGCACTCATAGACTTGTCTGTGTGACCTGGGGATGGTCGGACAGGAAAGCAGGTGCAACTAAACGTTAGCTACACACTATCAAAGAGAACATTTGGGTTCAGATAAATGTGGTGGTAGAAACTTGTAGATGTTCTGAGTCCTCCACTTTTATTACAGATATTAGACCAAGTTCATCATTTGTAAGTGCTAATTCAATACGAAACACTGGAAGTTAAAGAGAAAGGTATAAAATGATGTCTATAACACTCAAGAGAATGTGCATTTAAACACAGCATATGACTGCTGGTCAGGAACTATGGTCAGGATCAAGGACTGTGAATGTGAATGAGACTTGTTCTTATGTCCCTGTGTCTTTTTCAGTCTGATACACTGCATAGCATAAGACACAGAACAAGTCTTAAGAGTTAACTAATTGTTTATTGAAAAATAAAACAGGATGACATGATGGCCCTAAGGGTCCCTTAAAATGCAGAAACCATGGTAAACAACCTTTGGTCCTTCAACGTTTGTATTTATACTTTAGTCAGTAGGACTCATTCACCAGGCCGAGGTACAAGGGGAAATGAGCTTTTGTACAAACTGGACCTCCTGGTTACCTGGACCAGATGGGGTCCTAAGAGAAATCTACCAATCAAAGTAAAGACATAAAAAATAGAGAACCCAGGGCCGGAGGGTTAGCTCAGTGGTTCCGGCGCCTGCCTCACAAGCGCAAGGTCCTGAGTTCGATCCCCGGTAACCACATACGATGCTGGGTGTGGAGACACACCCACCAACAATCAACACCGCATACCACAATGCCGGACGTGGTGGCTCACGCCTGTCATCCCAGCACTCGGGAGGCAGAGACAGGAGGATTGCTGAGTTCGCGGCGGCTTGCCTGGGCACCATAGTGAGCTCAGGGCCAGCCTGAACTACAAAGCGAGACCCTGTCTCCAAAAAGAAAA
>PVIC010055283.1:0-11279 GCA_004025085.1 Thryonomys swinderianus
AAAAAAAAGAAAGAAAATAAGCTCTGGTGATCCTGATATTTGAATTAGGAAAGGTGGACTTCAAAGTAACTATTATTACTACATTATGACAATTGTGTATGCTAATTATTCAGGAAAACACAATGAATGAAAAGATGGTAAATCTCAAGAGAAAAATGGAAATGTATAAAGAACAAAGTGGAAAGTGTAGAACTGAAAAATTATACCATATGAAATTAGAAAGCCAGTCTTGATAGGAACTTTTCTCTGTTGTGTCACTGATAACAGTCTTGACTTACACAACTTTCAGTTTCTCCTTTCTTGTGTGTTTGGATGCCTGACTCTAGCATTTATACCAAGGAATATTACTATAAGGTAATACAATCCTTAATCTCATTCACTACCCTGATTAATATTTACACCTGGTTTGATCCACAATTCCCTTCAGAGTTGACTTTAAAAATCTATCGCAAAATTACATAGATTTCTTTCCTTCTAAAGCACAGCCTGATTCCTTTGAGTGTGCACAGGACTTAGCAACTCATATCTAATGAACAGAATATGACAGAAGTTGCAATGCATGACGGTAGATCATGAAATATTTTGATTTGCTCCTCTTTAGCATAGATCACTCTCTATGAAGAAAGCAAATGCATGTCACGAAGACATTCAAGCAAACCTGTGAAGAGAATCACATGAAAAAAACTGACACCTTCTACCAAAAGCCAGCAAGATGTCCTCTACCAACAACAAGTAGTAAACACATTTTGGGTAAAGTTGTCTTCTCCAAAAAGCTAAACTGGAGATATAGTTCCTGTGACCACAGAATAGGACTTTATTTGAAGATGAGGTTGTACTGCTGTAATCACATATAATGGCCCCTTTAAATGACCCTACTACAATTTGATTGGTGTCTACAGAAGGAGAAGGAGTTGGACCCCAACATCTATATAAGGAGAACAAGATATGAAGATGAAAATAGAAATCAGAGATACAAACCAGCAAACAACAGACTGCAAGCAAAACACTGAATTCTAAGAAAGTGGGGCAAAACAGATACTTCCTCACAGTTCTCAGGAAGAACCGAAATTGCTGGTACCATTACTTTGTGCTTCTACTTCCCAGAAATGTGAAATAATAAACATCTTCTGTGCTCAGCCACTCTGTTCTGGGTACTCTGTTACAGCAACTATAGCAAACTAACATACTATGTGAATGAGCCGGTGGGGAAGCAGTTCTTCCTGTCCTGATCAAGCTTTCAGAGGGTAGCAGCCAAGACCAGTATTTGGACTGTCTTGTTTGAGATGTCCTGGCCACAGCCACCAGCTTAACAGCTCCTATATTCCTGTCCCAGGGAACTCATGAGATTAAATATTTAACATTTTAACTTCTCTTACAAACTGAACTATCCCTAGTCTTCCAAAATAAATACAGATGCTCAGAAAAGACAACAGAGGAAAACATCTCAAGAATAAAAAATTAATTTGGAAGAAAGCATAAAAGGATACATTCCAGGATCACACCACAGTAAGCCATGGGTGCAGTCAAAGAAGCAAGGGTAAGGGAAGCTTTCATTTGCAAAAAGGGATAAATTTGCATAAATGCTTGGACACTGTAAATTGTCTTAAAGACCTGAGATAAGAGCTGATGTCAACTCATGGGTGAAATGTATGGCAGGAAAGGTGTGTTCTGTTCTGAGGACTTTACCTGAATGTGTGTAATCCTAAGCATGTTAAATGTGAATTTTGTCACTGTATACATGGAGCACACAAAACAGGGAACTTCTGGGGTTGCATGCAATCTCTCACACAGTACATATTTCAGACAATAAGAGTTTTCCTTCGTGACTTCTTGACTCTAATTTTATCTGAGCCTGACAAAAGCATTACAACTTGGTATCAGCAACTTTCTTAAGCTCCAATCCTCAGTGAAGCAATACATGGAGATAAGGACCTGTAAGGGCTTAAAATGATGTAACATTAGTCTGAAAAGAAGAGAAAGAGACCTCAGGGATGCAGATATTTAGAGGAAATCTGGTGGACACACAAAGACAGATGTCTGCATGTTTCAGAAGAAAGCAAGCCCACAACTCCTTCATCTAGACTGGCAGCCTTCAGGACAGGGGGAAGTGAGTTTCCAGTGGAAGCCAGTCTGCAGGACTTTGTCACTGCAGCAGTAGCAGAATGTTCCAGCTGCTAAGTCTGGGTTAATCCATCACTCAGCAATACACAGTATACTTTCTCACGCTGTTCTCCAGTAAAAGCCTCTATCTTTCCAACTCCATTCAGCACCCAAAATTATCCCAAAAGTTGAGCCCCAAGGTATGCAAGTTAAGAAATTGAGAAACATTTCTCTGAACACATTCTATGTTCAAAACCTTAATTTTCTCAGATTATAGAAAAGACTCAGTGATAAATTGGTCAGATGAGAAGCAAGTCTTTCCAAGAGTCTCCTCTAAGTTTGAAAAGAAAGGAGCATGAGGTGATGATTGTACAGTGAGCAGCCCTCTTCAATTTTAAACTGTGACCATGAGCAAAACTCTGAGAGAAAGACAAGAGAAAAAGAATCTCATTTCTGAGATGACTGAATGATTCTGTCCATTAAAAATAACCCCATCTCCCTCTGCTCAGCTTGGCCACTGCATCCACCTCTGTGACCGGGCATTGAGTGGCACTGCTGCCCCTGGATTCTTCGTGCGCAATGATTTGTTGTCAGTCACCATTTCCACTTGATCACACTTCTGAGCACAGAGTAAGGAGGTAAGAGTGTTAAGAGAGAGACCTGCCCTCTAGAGTCCTCCCTAGGGCAGTCCAAACCAGGCCCTCTGCAGAAGGAGGAGGCCTTGAGTCCTGAGTGGGCTCACTTATCCTGTTCCCTTGGAAGAGCTCACCTGCTGTGCCCCAGGAGTCCACAGCTGACCTTTCAGGGGAGCAACTTTATGTCTGACTTGACTTGGCAGCTCAGAACTGACTAGTAAGCTCTTTGCCCTCTATCCCTGGCTAGTCCCTTTCCATGGCCCTGGCTATAGCCTGCCTTCCTTCTGCTCATTCACATTCAGGGCCTGAGTGGGCCAGAATGCCCATGTCTGCCTGATGGGCCCCTCTCTGTCTCCTTACTGACTTGAACCATCTCTAACTTAATACCAACAGTGCCTCAAACCATCTCTCCTACCCAATTTGAGGCCAGCAGGATGGAAAAGCCATCAAAATGCTTCAAGCTGAAGAACCAGCATCTTATGGTTTAATGACCTTAAATCTCTTTGGTCTGGGTTTTTGAGGCCCCAGAGTGGTGGGCTAGACTATGGAGGGAGTTTCTGTGCTCAGTGAACAACAGGGTGATGCTGGGTTTGTGTTCATCTCCAAAGCCTCCCTCATAGATATCTGCTGGCTCCTGCATCCAGGAACCTCCCTCCTGGTGCCGACCTCAGCTCTGGGGACCAAGTGTGTAAGGTTCACTTCACACTCACCCACATTTTATTTTCCACAGAAGCCCCTTCCTTGCTAAAAGAAGAAGACTTACTCCCTGGGGAGTGTACCTCGTCTGTCCAAGTGTGCTATGAGACTAATTCACAAGGTTCTTCCCCCTCAAACTCTGGCCTTAAGGAAACAGTTCTTTGCAGTACAGCACTAATGCTACGATTCATATCATCTTTTTAATTTTTTAATTGAATTCTTTATTGGTACATTGTATATACAGCTCACAATCACACTCAACATTGGGGAATTTGTACCAGTATATGACAAGAGTTAATTCTCATTTTTACCCATATTTCTACCCACCCCACAACCCCCTTCCCCTATATACATGTGCTTTCATTTTCTTTTCAAATCATATTTATTCTTTCCCCTCATTATTTTCCACTACCACATTCCCTTTGAATATTTCCTATTTCACAAAATCTATCATACATTCTTTAACTTATTTACAACTATAGGTTAGGAGCTAAACATCCTCAATGGAAGAAAGACAGCCTCTTTAACAAATGCTGCCGGAGAAACTGGGCTTTAACCTGCAAAAAACTAAAGCCTGACCTATCTCTTTCACCACGTACTAAAGTAAAATCACAACGGATTCAAGACTTAAACATTAAAACAGAAACAATAAACTTGCTGAAAAACAGTTTAGAACTTTTGGAGGCATTGGCTTAGGGAAAGACTTTATGAATAAAACCTCTATAACAAGTGAACTAGCAGAAAGAACCAATAAATGGGATCTCAATCTCCTAACAAGCTTTTGCCCAGCAAAAGAAACCACTGGCGCAGCTAAAAGATGACCAACAACATAGGAAAAAATCTTTACTAGCTGTTTCTCAGACAAAGGGCTACTATCTACATTCATGTTCTCTTGACTCTAGCGTGGAAGCTCCAACCAAACTAATGCTCCTCTGGGACATTCAAGGCAGGGAGACTCTCACACCGAGGTGCTCAGGGTGATTGCTCCCAGAATTAACACTCCATACTCTACACATCTCAGGTCTTGAGAATGTGGTGGGAGGACCTCGTGGGGCGCCTTGGTGACTTGCCTAAAGAGTGTGGGTTATTTTATAAATGACAAGGGGAGTTTAGCACAATAGTCAGAGTGGCCACAATGCTCATTCCAGGGCAGAGAGGCCCAGGGCCCAGAGCTGCAGCGCCTGGCTGGGCCGCTAACAAGCCGGCTGCAGTGGGCCAGAGCCTAGCCAGATGGTGGGCAAGGATGAGGTCACGGACAGGGGCGTCTATGTCTCAAGCTGCCCTGGAGCGATCCAAGGCAATATGTCAGCTCTATGGTGAGAAGCAGAAGCGCAGACACTTGCGTCCGGTCAGCCTCCCACTCCTGGCCTCAGGAGGCTATATTGAACAAGGCTGTGGCGTTTGGAGTTTTGTTTCTGTTTTTCCTAGTCCTGAACTACTGGAGCCGGAGCTCAGTGCCTGAAGCACAGACATGAATTATGCACGGTTCATCACTGCAACCAGCGCGGCCAGAAACGTGTGTCCCATCCGGATCCTGGGTGAGATGAGGCCGGAGGGTCCAATCCCACCCCGTCCCGCCTGGGTCCCGCGGGGTGTCCATTCATTCAGCTATGCGCAGGCCAGAAGTAAAGTGCTGGCCGGGCATGGCCAGCAGCGTAGAGGAGGCTCAACCACAGGGGCTGCGAGACAGACAGTGCGCAGAGGGCTAGGTCCTACAGGTGGCGCCTGTAGCTGTGTCACGGAGTTTCTTTAGAAATAGTTCTTCCCATGAGCAATGACCTGGAGTAGAGAAGCAAAATGGTGCTAAGAATTTTATTTGAAAAGTGCGAGGTGAATGGAGATGGGATGAATTAGCTCTGAGAAGCAAACTTGGGCAGAAGAAAGGAAAAAGAAAGGTAAAAGGAAAAATAAAAGTACATGCTGCATCTGGCTACTGTGGAAACTTAAACTAGAGATTTAGGTGGCAGCCAGTCTTCTTTCTATGCTGTCTGCTTCTTGTGGGATCCCGCTAGATGTTCCACATACCATGACTTACTTGGTGCTGTCTTGGGTCTTGTAGTGAGCAAATCTGCTCATTTCCCCAGCCAGCTTTGCCGAGCCCTATCTCCTACATCAAAAGGTGGTAACAAGGGTCATCACTTGGTGCTAAGGGCAGTTCCTCAGATTTCCTTTTAAAGGTCAGTAATCCCATTCATGTAGGCAGTCTTTGAGACACAGTCACCCCTTAAAAAATCCCTGTCTCCTCACACTGTCAGACAGGGTGTTAGGTTCCAACATAATAAGAGGTAACACCAACATTCACGCCATAGCATATTCTGTCACCAAAAATGGCCAAACTTATAGTTGACAGTAGTGCATACTGAACTGTATCTAAGTCTCCACTAAATGTATTTCTTTACCATGTTTATTGCAGATAACTTTGTGAACAGGTCAACAAAATCGCTGATTTCCTTGGCTCCTGGATGTCCAAATCCAAACACCTTCCCCTTTAAGAGTGCTGTTTTCACCTTAGAAAATGGAAGTATCATCCAGTTTGGAGAAGAGATCATGAAGACAGCACTTCAATATTCTGCAAGTGCTGGGTAAGCTTTCAGTAGAAAATATAATCTTACTGGTAATTTTCATGTCTTGTTTGACTAGTGTCTTTTTTTAAATGAAATATTTGATGACAGGGAAGGTGCAGAAAAGTTTTGAAACACTAAGAACAAAAGGAATACTAAATGCTTATCCCTTCTCAGGGACAGCTCTTCAAACTTAAATGACTAGGAAAGCCAGAGGATCTTCTGGAAGTACTACTGAGCTGAGTGTGAAAACAGAAAAGATGCCAGGTGAAGAAACATTGAAAGAAAGGAAGAAAAAAGAATACATTGTAGTCCCTCGCTAGTTTTGTAGTACTGTAATTAGGTCCCCTCTTAAGCATGAACCTATGCAAATACATTTCACAGGCTCAAATGTCTTAACTTTTTTTTTTTTTTTGAGACAGGGTCTCCCTTTGTAGTTCAGCCTGGCCCTGAGCTCACTATGTAGCCCAGGCAAGCCTGGAACTTAGCAATCCTCCTGTCTCTACCTTCTGAGTGCTGGGATTACAGGCGTGATCCTGGCATTGTGATATGTGGTTACCGGGAATCAAACTCAGGACCTTGTGCTTGTGAGGCAGGCGCCAGAACCCCTGAGCTGAATCTCTGACCCAAATGTCTAACTTCTTAAAGAAAGCTGGCATATGCCTTAAAACTTTATTAGCAGATCTTTAAATGATAAGGGATAATTTATGAAGCCTACAAATTTTATGTATGAAAACTTTTGTTATGTGATTGAAAAGCACATTGAAATACAATATGAATTATATGTAATACATAAATCAGCTTTTCTTTCCAACAAAGAACCTATTTAGCCTGAACTTCTAGAATCCTATAGAAATCTTTCTAAGGAAAATAAGGAATGTATTAAGCAGTGAATGATCTAGTAAAAAAGAAAGAACTTCAAGCTTTCAAACAAGGACATAGACTTGGATCTCAGTTAATCAATTAAGTGAATGGTGTGTGAATTTTTTGATGATTGAATTTACAAGAATTTACTGTGTTCTAAATCTGTTGCCTTATTTTTAAATGAAAATATTGACACTGGCAAAAAGTATTTGAAAGTTTTTAAATTGAATATATAGTGGTTTTGAATCTATAGTGATTTCAACCTACCATTTCACTCATGTCTACTGTTCAATGATTATTATTGCTATAAATTTAAATATATCTTCTGGCTTTAGAATTCAAGAGTTTGTGTCCTGGCTGAAGCAGTTGCAAATAAAACTGCATAATCCTCCCAACACCAATTATCCACCTAACCAAGGACAAATGGATCTCTGCATCACCTCAGGCAGCCAAGATGGTCTTTGTAAGGTAAGACTGAAAGGCAAAGCAGGTCAAGGTGAAGGAACTGATATGCTCCCAAATACAGTCATCTGCCCCTGAACCATAGAGAGATCATGTTTTGAAAATTACTAATAGTTTTCCTTATCATCATATAATGTTATAAACAGGAAGCCCAAAGACAAAGCATAGGATAGGAGGGAAGTTTAATTGGAATAGTATATATATGGAGTGCTTTATACATGAACATCAGGTAGAAATGCTTTAATCTGCTGATATTTCTTTCTAGCTTCCCTTCTTATGAAAATGCAGACTGTTTTAAAACATATGCTCTTGGGCTAGGGATTTAGTGCAGTGGTTCTGGTGTCTGCCTTGTAAGTGAAAGGTCCCAAGTTTCATCTTTGGTATCACACACCACAGTGCCAGATTTGGTGGCTCATGCCTTTCACTCCAGCACATGGGAGGCAGAGGCAGGATGATTTCTGTGAGTTCCAGGCTAGCCTGGGCTACATAGTGAGCTCAGGGCCAACCTGAACTACAAAGAGAGACTCTGTTTAAAAATATATATATATCTCTTAATTGCATTTACCAGCCCGGTTTTTTCCTGGACAGTCCTACTTTAATGCCTGGAGCTACGCATCGTTAAAGTAGGATTTCTGCTAGGAGGGCATCAAGTTCTACCAAAAGCTTTGTGACATTGTTTAATGTCATTTGCCTCAGTATTAAGGTGAACATTTGATTTCTATCTATAGTTGATTTGAGTGTGATTTTTAGGTTGTTTAAAGGGCAGGTTGTCCTGCTCCTGAGATGAACACTTGATTCTGTGGCACCTGTGGATGGAATCTTCTTGCTCACTCACCACTGCTTCCGTGTCATCCCTGCCATTTCTGTGCTTCTCTACATCTGTGTGTAGACACTACTCGACTTATGATGGGACTATTTCCCAATCTTAAACTGACATCCTACCTACTGAAAACAAGAGCTCAGTGACGCTGTACATGGCAGAGCATCTTTCCTCCACCCACGTGATTGCACGGCCAGATAGGAGCTGGTGCTGCCTAGTGGTCTGTGCGAGTATTATACTGCATATTAATAGCTCTGCAAAAAAAATCAACATTGAAAAATCAAAAAGCTCCTATTCAATGCACAAAATTTTCACACCAGTGTAAAATGGAAAAAGTGTAACTTGAGCAAGTGTAAGTCAGGGATCATCGCTATATGTCTATTCTAACTTGTGTGGCTCAGTTTCTTTTCTCCCTCTCTCTTCCCCACCCCCACCCTCCTTCCATCTTTGCACCTGCTGCCTGCTGGGCTCCTGGAAGCTCCGCAGAGGTAACCTCCGCTGGAACGACCTCATAAGAAAAGACTACACTTCTGGTCAGTTTCTTCTACTCCCTTTTTTCACTTTTACATGAATAATTACTTGTTGATAAAGTTTCTGTGTATTCAATCCTCACTTCTAAGTTAAAGTGATTCTTTGTCATCATTCATCTTAAATCAAAGTAGCTTTCTTTCTCTTTTCTATTTTGTGAAAAATGGAATCAGATTTACTCTGAACTTTAAGTTACTGTAGAATAATAAATTGTAATAAAATGCCTTTAAAGTGTTTTCATAAAAACACCTATAAATAAAGTGTTTTATTTATTTAACAAATAAAAATAGTTTTTCTTCCCCCTATGATACTAGGAAAAGTAAAAGGATTAGCTAATGCCTGAGTGCTTGTTTGAAGAGAAAGATTTATGACTCTGCAGACTGACATTTTAAAAGTCTCAGTCAATAAAATTGTTTTCTTAGGACAGTATACTGTGAAGATTTTTCTGCAGGAAAAAAAAGTGTTTTTTTCATCTCTGTTACTTTATCAGTTGACTTCAAAGGAAAAAGATAGCATCTGTGGCCAAATATGTCTATAACACATTTCTGTGGATGTGGTTATTGCAAGGGCCTTGCTAGGAATGTGGTTTAACATTGCTTTCATTTTGTTCTGCAATACAGATGTTATCTTATGTTCCTATGTTTGACTGCATCCTTTTTATGAGACACAGCTTTCCCTTTTAAGTTAGAGTATTTCACATTTGTACATCCCTTAATTGACATGGAAATTATACAACTTTAGGATTTTATTTGATCTATTGGTGATGTTCCGAGAACCCAAGTGATTTCTCTGGCTCTAGGATCTCCTAAAAATCTGAGTTGATTGGAAACTTTGGAGGAGCATACTGTTTGTCACAAAATATCCAAAACTATAAGGGAAAGATAAATCAAACCTCTAAGACAAGTTGTAGAACAAAAGTCAAATCTATCTCAAATAAAAATGGCCCCTATTTTTTCACTTTGAAACGCAAGTTGTTAACATGATAGGAAGGACTTGGAGCCAGGGTTGGGACTCACCTCTGAGATATGGATGGCCTTTTGGGTCTGCCCTTCAGTGAATAGCCCTGTCACTGCCACTGTCTGTCTGCTCTGATAGTCAGTTGGCTATGAGTTCTTGACAGAACTCTCATACTCCCTATGGTCTATAATAGAGTCCTGTTGTTCATTTCTTTCATTAACTTTTTTGGTGCACTTTTCATATACATAATGATCACATTTATCCTAGGGAGCTTGTTCCTGTACATAATCAGTACTAGTTCCTCTTTTCTCCATTTCTCTTCCCTTCCTTCAGCCTGTTTCCCCTCCTACCTACAAAAGTTTGCCTTTATTTTTCCGCTTTAAATCTTTTTTTTTCTTTTTCTTATACCTCTGTTCTCCTTGTCCACTTTCCCACTTGAACATTTTGCAACAACTTCTCAGTATCTACCATCCATTTGTGCCCTATTTAGGCTCACACAAGAGAAACAATATGATATTTAAACATGTGTGTCTAATTTATTTACTTAAAGTTCACTTAAAAGTATGGACTCAAGGTGCACTCACTTACCTAGAAATGTCTAATTTATCTTTCTTCATGACAGAGTAGTACTCCGTTGGATAAGAACAAAATATAACTTCTTTATCCATTCATCCATTGATGGGCATCTGGGATGTTTCCAAGATTTAACTGTTACAAACTGTGCTGCTATAAATATGGTTGTGCATATACTGTGGAGTGGCACTTCTTTTTAACTAACTTCTTTATTGGTACAATTTATATACATCTGAAAATCACATATAACATTGGGAAATTTGTAATAGTATATGCCACAAGTTAATTCTCATTTTTACCCATATCCCTACCCACTCCCCCCTCCTCCCCCCTCCATATATGCTCTTTTATTTTCTTTCTGTATCATATTTATTCCTTCCTCTCATCACATTCCCACGCCAAGTTTCCTATAGAAATATTCCACTCTATAAAAGCTGTCCTACTTTCTAGAACTCATTTGCATCTACAGATGTTCATGCCAAAGAGAAGATCCGGAAATTGTCTATCTGTGATCTATTGATTTCACTTATTAGTATATCCTCCAGATGTCTCCATTTGCACCTAAATGGATCAATCTTGTCATTCTTTATGGCAGAGTAATACTCCATTTTGTAAAAAAAAACCACATCTTCTTTATCCACTCTCCAGTTGATAGACATTTGGGTTGTATCCAAGATTGAGCTATCACAAACTGAGCTGCTATGAACAAGGGTGTACATCTGTCTTTCCAATGTGAGTTTTTAAATTCTTTTGGGTATATTCCCAGCAGGGGTATAACAGGGTCAAATGGGACCTGAAGTCCTAGTTTTCTGAGAATTCTCCACACAGATCTCCACAATGGTTGCACAAGTCTGCAATCCCACCAACAGTGTAGAAGGGTTCCCTTCTCCCCACAGCCACGCCAGCATTTATCGTTGGTTGACTTTGTGATCGCAGCCATTCTTTGTGGAGTGAGGTGGAATCTCAATGTTGTTTTCATTTGCATGTCTCGAATGACCAGAGATGTTGAGCATTTCTTCATATGTTTCTTGGCTGCTTTGATTTCTGCCTCTGAGAAGTGTCTGTTCATTTCAGTTGCCCATT
>PVIC010055284.1:0-11281 GCA_004025085.1 Thryonomys swinderianus
GGGTCTCGCTTGTAGTTCAGGTTGGCCCTGAGCTCACTATGTAGCCCAGGGAAACCTTGAACTCAGTAATCTTTTTGCCTCTGCTTCCTGAGTGCTGGGAGTACAGGCATGAGCCACCACGCCTGGCATTATGGTATGTGGTACTGATTGCTGATGGACGTGCGTCACCACACCTGGCACTGTGGTATGCGATTACTTTACTGGGGATCGAACGAGGGACCTTACTCTTGCTAGGCAGGTGCCAGAACCACTGAGCTAAATCTCCGGCCCTACATGACACACCTTAATTCTCATTTTTTCCCATTGCCCTGCCCTCCCCACAACCCCTGTCTCCTGTATACATAAGCTTTGTTTCCTTTTATTTTTTTACCATGATTTTTTTCTTTCCTTTCTTTACTTACTCCTACCTCTCCTTTTCCCTTTCAATGTTTTATATTTACAGATACCAAAACCAAGACATAGCTAGACATTAGTCAATGGATGTTAGCTAGGTGTTGCAGCTGAATCCTCTGAGGAAGTGTGTTCACCATACACCCCTGATTCCTGTCCCTAGGTAGCCCACTCCATGGGTCTCAGCAGGACCCACGCATGTGTATTTGGGAAAAAGAGCCTAACAATTCTAATGTACATAGCTCCCTCAGATTTTTTTAATCCATCCTCTGATCGTCCACCTTTGCTCCCACTGGCAACCACTGAGTTTTACAGCTAGTAAGTGGTTTATTAAAATGCTTTCACTTGGAGATTACAGAAAAGCCCACAAAGTGTGGCTTAAACCTGTGGAGTTTTTTTCCAGTGGTTCCATAATCAGCTGATGTGATGATTGGAATAATGCCTCCCTCTTTATTGTACGTGGTAAAAGGGAATTTGCAAAAGCAAATAAATTTAGTTCTTGAGAAAGGAAACTATCTTAGATTATCTGGCTTGGCTCCATGTAATCACACAGGTACTTAGAGCAACAGAAGGGTCAGAGGTAGAGATGGGACCATAGACACAGGGCTTGGAGTGGGGATACATGGAAGGACACCAAGCCAAGAAAGGCAGGGTGGTTCTTTAAGGCCAGAGAGGACAAAGAAACAGTTCCCTCTAACCTCTAGAAGGTGTGTAGCCCTGCTCACACCTTGATTTTAGACTTCAGAACTGTGAGAAGATACATTTGTGTCATAGGATCATGGCGCTGTATTGAGAATACATGGTTAAGGGTCAAGGGAGGGTGTTAGAGTAATCACTTTGTAGTCACATTCTTGTGAGGTTCTCGCAGCTTGCCACCTGCACTGCTCCCTGCCCCTCTCCTCCCACACTCCCCTGCAGCACTCCTGACCTGAGTGGCACCCTTCAGGCCACAGGCATAGGACCCACTGGGCCTGCCTGTTTCCATTCCTCTGCCATGAAGGCTGTCCTTCCAGAGAGCAGTTCAGCTTGCACCCTGGTCCCCTTCAGGTCCCTACTCAGATGTCATCTTCGTAATGAGGCTGTTCTTAACCACACCCCTACCCCATACAAGCACACACATCATCCTCTTTGCCTGCTCTTTTTTCCCATTGCATTGAATTTCTAACATATCATATAACTTACTAAATCATCTGTTCTGTGAACAGGGATTTTGTATGTTTTGTTTACAGCCATTTTCATAGCTCCTAGAACCCAGCACAGTGGGCATTCAGTAAATATTTGTTGATTGAATGTGTTCTTTACACATAGTGCTGACTCGTTCTCTAGGCTGAATTCCTAGAAATGAAATGACCACATTACAGGATATAGACATTTAAAAAGATTCTTGATGCAGCCAGAACCCTATCCTTCCCAAGGTCGAATCAGTTCATACTTGCATCAGTATCTATGAGACAGCTCTGTGCCCTGGACTTGTATCTGTTTCAAAACAATGCTAGCCAGCTTGGTATGTGGACGTTCTCTTTTCTCTTTGTGTTCCTTTAGGTGTATTTCTGGGTTTTTTCCCATGCATTTCTTCTTCTGCTGATCATTAAGTATGTCCTTTGCCCAGTGTTTGGATTTAGTTTTTTCTAATTTAGCATTGGTGCTTTTTTCATTGATTCACATTGTAATGTTGCTGATTTTTTTGTTATCTGGATTGCAAATATTTTTCTCCAGGTTTTCATTTTCTTTTAAATAATCTTGTGCTTTTGCTGTATAGTTGGTTGTTTTCTGTATAGTCAACTTTACCCTTGTGATTCTTGGATTTTATATTTGGAAAGATCCTATTTATTGTAAAATGCATTATTCATCTGTGATTTCTTTTATTTCTCTTATGTTTGTTTTTAAATGTTATTTAATCTGTAGTGTTTTATCAGACTGTGTAAGGCTGGAGTTGAATGTCCAGTTTTCCTCCGTAAATAGCAATCATTGCATGTGCTTTCCTTTCCCACTAACAGCAATACTATCTTACTGAACTTTCACACCTGAATCTGTTGCAAGTATTTCAATTCAGGTTCATTTATATTTTTCTTGTGTCAGAATTGACCTGTTATAATTTTTCAATGTTTTAATGTTCTTTTAAAATTTTTTTCAGTTTTACTTATTATTGTTTATTATTAGTATATGTTTGCAATACATAAAAATTAAATTCATCTTGGGGGACTGGTACATATACATATTATATCTTAACCACTTTCACATCCTCTTACTCTCCTCTGCCCTGTTTTAAATAAAATTTAGGGTGATTCTTTAAGTTTTAGAGTATATATAAAGTGAACTGTCCTATGGAAGGTCTTCAGTGACTTCCTGTAGACTTCAGAATATAAGGGGCTAGTCCTGAGTGCGACCTTGTGGTCTTTGATGACCTGTCCCAGCCAAATGACGGGTCTTCTGTGTCGCTGCTCCCTGCTTGCAGTTTGTGCTCCAGACCTGCACTCATCTCATATGCTATTTTTCACCTTCCATTCTCACAGATGAATAATGCAACTTGCTCTATCTGCTCTTAATGACCTTGATTAATGACCTTGGCTGACTCCTATTTGCCCTAAAATCAATCACCACCTCTTAGCTTTCCCTACCAGAGAGGCTCTGTGGCCATCTATATGTGTCCATTGTCACCCTGTGCATGTCTCTGTCACTGTGGAGCCATCGCATTACAACAGTGGGTTAGTCTTCCCTAGAACTCAGGGGAGTATCTCCTCTTCATTTCATTATCTTGTTTGTTGTTGTTTCGTTTTGTGCTGCTGGGATTAAACCCAGGGCCTTGTACATGCTAAGTAAGCTCTCCACCACTGAGCTACATCTACAGGGTTCCTGTTGATTTTGTATTTCTGGTACTTGGTGTGTGCTCTGTTACCTGGTCGGTGGTATGCATGAGCCAACAGTGAATATTCAAGACTGGAAGTTGGGCGACAGTTTGGAATAGTCAAAGTAAAAGATAATTGGAGTCTTTACTGGGATAGTCATGGGTGAAATGGGACAGAGTTGGAAAAATATGAAAGAAAATTGAGAGCACTTTGTGTAAGGATGAAGTGAAGAGAAAGGGAAGATACTTTGAATCTTAGATTTCTAACTTTGATACCAGGTGGATGTTGGTACCTTAAACATATGTAAACATTCAGGAGAAGGGACACATTTTAAGAAAATACGATTAGGACAGTTGTGTCTGTACTGATAGTTGGAGATGTCTAATAAACAATAGAATATAATAGGCTAATTATATACTTTTATTGTTTAAGTTAGGACTCTTTGAGATTGAGAGAGGAAGCTATGAGTAATAATGGCAGGACAATGAGCATAAACCAGGAATGACACAAATTCAAACTGGAATATGTAGTCTTCCTATTCAAGAAGATCAGAACTAAAACTCAGAAAGTAGGATCTGGAATTTAGTTAATGGTCTTCAAATCCTTAGCAAATAGGTGCCCTCAGAGTAAGTAAAGTTGCCCTAGGAAGGTTTGTAGGATGAGAAAAGAAAAAGAAGCAAAAATACAACCGCATTCCATAGTATCATCAACTGAGAAAAAAAAGTGATTTTCAAAACACTCAAGTCCCTAAATTTTTCTGAAGCTACTGAGCTCCTAAATGAATCTTCATCTCTTGTCCCAACCCCTGGCCCCTAGTACCCTACCTCTCTTTGATCCCAAGCTGGAGGCAGAAGTGATTTTTTTTTTTTTTAAGTTTTAAGGGTTAGAGACATTGCTTGGCAGTAGAATACTTATCTAGCATATGCAAGGCCCTAGGTTCAGTGCCTAATATCACAAAAAGAAAGAAAGCAGTCTAGAACTATAGGTTTATAAGGAGGCAGAGGAAGAGGAGCCAAATTCCAAGTAGTCAAGGTCCAGGAGACCAGGTTAGCTCAAAAGAAAGCCATAGGTGGACAATAAAGTTAAATGCTACCTAGAGGTTAAAGTACAATGAGCAATTGAGAGGTTCCACTGGCCACAGCATATAAGGCTGCCCTTTCCTGGGGTGGCCAGTACAGTTACCCTTTTAGTAGACAGAGGAAGCCAGAGGAAGAATAAAGCTGAGGAAAGTAAAGCCAGGAGTAGCCTTGAGCATTCCTGCCCCGTCAAAGCAGGGGAGGATTGCTTTTTGTTTTAAAAGTGAAAATAAAGTAATTAGTCTGTTAAGTTTCATTTATTGACTGTAGGAAGGAACCAGCAGAGAGGCCAAAGCTGAATGTACAGAAGAGAGAAGAAACATCAGTCAGCAGTCGCATTTACGCTGTTTTCTCAGCCCTTCCCTGGTCTGGAGTACCTGTGTGATAACTGAATGCCCCCAGTCTGTTCAAGAAGGAGTCACTTTGACCTTCAAAACCACTGTCCCAGTTCCTGTCTGCTTGATTGGCTTGGGATCTAGATTTTTTCCCCCTCTTTCTGAGTACTCTGGATGACAGCCTTTGCAAAGAATATCAACAGGTTCCCTGATTGCATTGATTTGCTGAGATGTCACTGGTAAATGTTGCTAACGCATTGCTTAGATTTATGGGTTAATATGATAAATGCTTACTTATAGATTTAGAAACATATACTACAGGTGAACATATTTCCTTACAGTATGTATGTGTATATTTATATAGGACCATATAGAGTAGGTGGAAAAGTGAGTTCCTAAAACAAAACTTCAATAGCTTTTTTTCTCTTTTGAGAAGCTCCATTAAAAATAAAAATAGGACAGTAGGCTTCAGTTTTCTGATCTGCTTCCTCTTAGTACAAAGTTGTATGGCTAACTCCTCAGAGGGACAAAACCAAGGACATCAGCTGAAGGATAAGAAACGTTTCAGTGCTCTGCAAAGGCCCCAACATGCTCTGAAAAGTAAAGATTTCAGGCTTAATGTGCAGGGAACAAAAGGCCGTTGTAAACTGTGTACAAGAGTTGGTGAGAGTTTGTATTCTGCCCCTTTTTTCTGTGGGAGTTATTTCCTGTTGTTGACTAGAGTTCTTTATTTAGAACCACCTAGCTTCATACGATTGCTAGCTTACAGAGAAGCGTGTACTTAAAATGTAGACTTATTTCAAGACAATCTGGTTGAAAAAAGTAATTCTTTATGTATTGAAGCAACATAATGTTATTTGGAGAGGTCAACGTTCCCAGTAACAAGACACAGTTTAAAAAGATGTGTTTAGTGCAGCAGTCTGTGGCCACTTGAATGCCTGAGTAAAAAATATTTCATGGAGAAAGTGTGTTTCCATTTAAGTAACAATAGTGGGATTTTACTTTTTAACTAAATGAAAAAGTTGAGTTGTTTGACATTTTAAGGAAGTAATGAAAAGACTTCTATATTATGTGAAGAAGCTTTGGTCTTCCTTAGCACATTAAAATAGTCTGGCAGGTAAAAAACCATTTTTTTAATTGAGGAATTATTTCTTTATTCTTGCCCTATCAGATGGGCTTCCTATTAAGAACTTTAGATTACTTAAGGATTATCATTGAATATTAGACTATATTGTAAGACGAAAGAGGATAATTCTTAAAATGAAGGGGAGGAATAATCCTTACTATAATCATGGAGAATACATGAATATTTGACATACAAATATTTCCCAAGATTTATTACCAAATACTAGAAATTGTAGAGAAAAAGCCATTTAGAATTGTGCCTCCTAAGAACCATAAGGAGGAAAGCAAAGAAACTGTATTCCTTTAACCTAGATATTCTAGGAATATTTAATCTGGGATATTTTTTGGAGGAAAGATAACATTGGGTAAAACAGTACAAACTTTTTTTTGTTTACTCACTGATGTGAAACTGTCTTTTAATTAACCTACGATATTCTGAAATAATACATTTACATTGTTTATTACAACCTTTTCTTTTTTTTTTTTTTGAGACAAGGTCTCACTTTGTAGTTCAGGCTGGCCCTTGACTCACTATGTAGCCCAGGCAAGCCTCAAACTCAGCAGTCCTCCTGCTTCTGCCTCCCAAGTGCTGGGATTATAGGCGTGAGTCACCACTTCACCACACCCAGCATTGTTGTATGTGGTTACCAGGGACCTAACTCAGGACCTTGCACTTTTGCTGGGCAGGTGCTGAAACCACTGAGGTAAATCTCGGGCCCTACAACATACTTCTTTTGATGCTATTTAAAAAGAAAGTAAGCTCTCAGGTTAAAATGATGCCTACTTGTATCTAACCCTCATTTCATTATCCTCCACCCTTTACCAGAAGCCACTACTTTGCTGGACTTGATTTCTCTAATGTATTTTGTCTTTTGCCCACATATGTCCCTATAAACAATATTTGGCAATGGTCTGCATGTTTAAAATATCTTAATATAATGGCTTAGATCTAAAATATCCTGTAAAAGGCTTGTATAGTTGGATGATTGGGGTGCTGTATTCATCAGATTAATTCAGTAGCTGAATGTGCTGTTAGGAGGTAAAGCCTGGCTGGAGGTAGTCACTGGGGGGGTGTGACCTGGAAGGGTATAGTCTTGTACCCTCCCTTCTCTCTCTCTGCTTCTTAGCCACCGTGGCATGAGTTATTTTTCTCTGCTAGGCCCTTTCACTACGTGATTACAGTTTGGAGCTGACCAGCCACAGACTGAGCCCACTGAACTGTGAGCCAAAATAAACCTTTTTTCTTTAAATTGTGGGTGTTGGGAATTTTGTCCTAGTTATGGGAAAACTAATACATTTATAAATAAGGTACTATGTATAAATAAAGTATTATATGTTTTACAGTTTCTTTACATTGGTCTATACTGTTTTTGAAATTTAACCATGTTTATATACAACTTGAGTTCTTTTTAACCACTATAGTTTTCGGGAGTATCAATTCATACTCCTCTTCATGAATCATAATATTACTTCTAATATTTTGCTGTTTTTATGCCGTGCTGCCATAGTTGTTCCTCTACATTTCCGTGGAGATGAAAATAGAGCTTCTCTAGACTCTGGACTTAGCCCTTCTCATCAGAATTTCTCAAGAGAATTAAGCTCCAATATGATAAGGAATCAATTGTAGGTAATTAATTAACTTCTGTCCCATAAGTCTAAAATGGTTCAAATGTTGGGCTGGAAATAGCAATTACAGCTCCTGAGAGGGTTTATGTGAAAGCACTTCCTAATTTTTTAGTTCTTTTGGGAGAGTTTAGATCAAATGTAATGTGGGTATTTGCAACATAGAGATCAGCACATCATCAGTAACAGCTTCCTCTCCTGTCCTCAGGCTGTTGTTAAACATTTGTCAGAATACCACCTCTTTTAACTTATACTGTCTAGGTAAGAACGAGGAATTAGGAATTAGTCCCATGCATCGTTCTCTGTAAGGCCTATTTTCTGAAGAAGCTCTAATCGACGACACATATATATGGGTCAGGTATGTGTGTTCTGCCATACTTATCACACCACAGTTATCTCCCAAGTGGTCATATCAACTTAAACACAACCAAGGGCTTACCTACATTCACATCAGTTATCAGATTTTAGTTTTTGTCACTTTGATTATTATATCTTTTTATAATTTCCATTTTCTTATTACTGGTGTGGTTGAATATCTTTTCACATATCTATCAGACATTGAGTTTTCATCCATTTTTCTGTTGTTTCTGTTTTTTAAAAACCATTAACTCAGTTATTAAATGTAAATATTTTTATTGATTCTGTGAATCACATTTATCATGTGATAATCTTTAGTTTGTTTAGTATGTTCTTAGTATAATCTTTAGTTTGTTAATAGTATGTTCTAATGGTTAACATTTAATGTAATCAAAATTATTGATCTTTTTACAGTTGTGTGTTGTATGTCTTTTTTTTTTTTTTGAGATAGGGTCCCACTCTGTAGTTCAGGCTGGCTCTGAACTATGTATCCCAGGCTAGCCTCAAACTCAACAGCAATCCTCCTGTCTCTGCCTCCCAAGTGCTGGGATTACACGCATGAGCCACCATGCCCAGCACTGTGGTATGTGGTACCAGGGACTGAACTCAGAACCTTGCACTTGCAAGGCAGATGCTGGAACCACTGAGCTAAATCCCTGGGCACTATGTCTTGTTTCTTAGTAGAGTCTGTAGGAAGCAGAATTGCACTCTAATGTTCAACTAAAAAAAAAATCAATGAATGGGGGCCAGAGGGTTAGCTCAGTAGTTCCGTCGCTGGCCTCGCAAGCGCAAGGTCCTGAGTTTGATCCCCAGTAACCACATATAATGCTGGGCGTGGTGATACGCCCACCAACAATCAACACCGTACACCACAATGCCGGGCGTGGTGGCTCACACCTGTGATCCCAGCACTCTGGAGGCAGAGACAGGAGGATTGCTGAGTTCGTGGTGGCTTGCCTGGGCACCATAGTGAGCTCAGAGCCAGCCTGAACTACAAAGTGAGACCCTGTCTCAAAAAAAAGAAAAAAAAAAATCAATGAATGGACTGGGCCAGATATTTAGCTCAGTGGTTCCGGTGCCTGTCTAGCAAGCACAAGGTCCTGAGTTTGATCCCAGGTAACCACATACAACAATACCTGGTGTGGTGACTCACGCCCACTGCAGTTAGTACCACAGACCACAATGCTGGACATAGTGGCTCACACCTGTAATCTCAACACTTGGGAGGCAGAGGCAGGAGGATTCCTGAGTTTGAGGCTTGCCTGGGCTACATAGTGAGTTGAGGGCCAGCCTGAACTACAAAGTGAGACCCTGTCTCAAAAAAAAAAAAAACCAAAAGAAGAATGCTCTTTCAGTAGAGGTGTGACAAAGACAGTCGCTTGGAACTCCAGTGGTAGTAGGAAGCTGTTACTGTTCTTTATGCTTGAAGGGGAAAGAGGAAGACATAGTGCTGCTAGTGTATGCCCTACAAAAACCCCCTGGGAGTTGGCAGCCTGGTCGGGGCCACCTGGCAGAGGCTGTGGTTGTGGAGGGATAGTACTTCCATATCAGACAGGCCCCACGGAGGAAAGAGCAGGAAGTACCTAAACCTTTCTGCCCACTGATCTTCTGCTGGCCCTTCTTAGGCTGCATCTAATTGCAAATTATGGCACAGGAGCTTGAGTGAGCAGTGCTTCCAGGTCCACATTTCAAGGCATCAAAACAGAGGATAATACAGAATGAATCTCAGGAGATAAGCAATAAACATACATTCTTTATCTTAAAACCATGCACACATTTTTATATATTCTTGCTTAAAATTTTATTCTGCTTTATGTATTTAGATTCTAGTCTCCTTGGAATATACTTCTGATAAATATTAAGCACCTAAATTTTTCATGCAGATAACCATGTGATCCTGTCTATTGACTAGTCCACCTTTCTTTCTCCAGCCTCACATTCTATTATCTATTGCACTTCCATACCTGTGTGGTCTAGTCTGCACACTAGCTTGTTCTATTTATCTGTTTGTATCTATGCCAACACCACTTTGTTTTCTTCTTTTCCTCCTTCTTTTCTACTCCTTATGCTTGAAAGGCAGGCACAGTGCCACTGAGCTAAATCCCTAGCTCCACCACTCTGTTTTAATGACTAAAGCTTTAAAATAAGTTTTGTTAGCTGATAGGACATGTTCCCCATCACGTTCTTTAGACCTACTGCAGCCATCCATGGCTTTTTCTATTCCAGATGGATTTTTCCATGAAATTGATGTTACTGGTACTATTTATTATAGAATTAGGATCATTTATTTGTGCATGTGTGTGTATGTGTGTGTGTGTTGATAAGAATCAAACCCAGGCCCTCTTCCATGCTAAGTAAGCATTCGAACACTGAGCTACTCCTGATCCTTAAAATTAGGGTTTAAATTTGAATGCATTTAATTTATTGATAAAATTAGTGGAGAATTGGCATTTATATAGAGTTTAATATTCTTATCTATGAAATGATGTGGTCCATTAATTCTGATCTTTTTATCTGATAAACTTTAGCAAAGTCCTTTTTGTCATATTTTGGCTTTTGGTTGTAATATGAAAACAGTAGTCCTGGAGTCTCTATGCTGTTTATTTTTGTCATGAAAACTAAAAACGTGATGTCCGGCATTATTAAAATAGTAGCATCAGAATTAATTGAAAAATGAATAGCTGCTGAAAATTTTTTTCTAGCTTTTTTTTTTTTTTTGAGACAGGGCCTTGCTTTATAGTTCAGGCTGGCCCTGAGCTCACTGTGTACCCCAGGCAAGCCTTGAATTCAGCAATCCATCTACCTCTGCCTCCCGAGTGTTGGGACCACGGGTGTGAGCCACAGTGCCCAGCATTGTGGTATGTAGTTACCAGGGATTGAACTCAGGACCTTGTGTTTGGTAGGCAGATGCCGGAACCACTGAGCCAAATCTCCAGCCTTTTCTAGGCTTTTATAATTTGGACTTTAGTTTCTTTAGGAAGTTAAATGGAGATGCAAATGGTGTTGAAATTACCACTGTTAATCCCACAAAACTATCTTTCTGCCTTCCTAGTACTGGATTGTGCAGCACTCTGAGAAATGAGGCCAAGTGAATGATGGCAGTCAGAGTCATGGAATCTGGGACTTTGCAGGGAGACTTTGACTTTATGTGATTCTTTTGGATGTGTGTGTCTTTTGTATGATTCATCTTTAGGACAATGCAATCCATGCATTATTTCAGCAAACTCAGAGTCACACACTGTGTATGTGTTTCTAACAGCACAGAGCAGCAGTGGGCGTCAGTGCTACAGATGATATTCTCGAGGTATTTGCTGCCATCCACTCTCCTTTCTAAATTTGGTATTACAGATTCAACTTCTGTTTTTAAAAGGGGAAGTTGTGTGTAGATATTCACACTATTATTTTTCTCCTTAAGGCTAGTTTCTCTGATAATTGACCATTTAAGGAGTTTCATATGACCTAAACAAAGACTTCTCTAAGAAAACAGTTGTGAAATAAGTTATTACTTAACAAGATTAAACCTTTCTTT
>PVIC010055285.1:0-11283 GCA_004025085.1 Thryonomys swinderianus
AAAAAAACATGCCATTCTTATGGAAAATTTTACAATTCTCTTTCGACAACAAACAGAAAAATGTGACAAAATTATCAACAGAAAACTAGACAGGATCATCAACTAAGAAGATTTAATCAGCACTTACATAGGACTCAACCAAATCACAATGGAATACACCTACTTAGAAACTAAGAATCACTTCTAAGTAACTGGTTAGTAAAATAATGGCTCCAAAAAATTTCCTAAAATGCATTGAATTGAATAAACAAAAAATATGACAAAATCAAACTATGGAAGATAGTTAAAGCAGGGCTCAAAGGAAAATTCATAGTAATGTAGCAGGTTAGTTTTCTTAAGTAGTTGATTAGAGCAGCTTAATTATAAAGTAGGGTAAAAGAGCTAATTCAATCAGGTAGTTACTCAAGGAGCTCACTACGCTTAGAAATATAAAATAAAACACAACAATGAAGGATAAAATTTCAATATAAGAACAGAAAGATAAAAGCTTTTCCTTCCAAGAAGACTCTCATCCAAGTAGACTTAGTTAAAAGTGCTAACTACTCCTCCCTACCTCTGGACCAGACTTCAAGGAACTTTGAGAAACATTACAAATTTAAGGTATAGACTGTCTTTTGAACTCACTTTCTTGAAACAAGCCTCTTCCTGTGCTCCACTTTTTCTTCTTCTTCTTCTTTTTCTTCTTTATTATCATTATTATTATTATTTTGAGACAGGGTCTCGCTTTGTAGTCCAGGCCGGCCCTGATCTCACTATGTAGCCCAGGCAAGCCTCGAACTCAGCAGTCCTCCAGGCTCTGCCTCCTGAGTGCTGGGATGACAGGTGTGAACCACCACACCTGGCACTGTGGTATGGGTACTGACTGCTGCTGGGCATGCTTCACCACATCTGGTATTGTTGTATGTGCTTGCTGAGGATGAACCAGGGACCTTGCACTGGCTAGACAGGTGCCTAGATACCTGGCCCAAACAGCATTATTTTTGCAATATACACCCAAAAAGTCAAATGCAAAGGAGCACAAGAGCTCTCACCACATACTAGAGACCCAGAGAATCCAGACACAGCCTAGATCCCACAGCAATGTCCCTTACAAGTCTAGCTGAAGGCCAAAGTCTAAGACAATGTCTCCATGAGCCAAGTGAGTGGCCTAGAGCCCATGGCAATGTCTCATGCTTGTCTCTATCATGGATCTACACCAAGTAGGCCCCAAGGCCAGGGGTAGAAGCTACAAAAGTGATGCTGGTGGAACATTTGCTGCCACCACGCTGAGGGATGGACACCAGAGCCAGGAGGTGACACTCCCAGTGAAGACGAGAGAGAGAACTCCTCTGATGAGAATGGCAGTCGAACAGTGAGGACCTGAGCTCCTCCTCCAAAGAGAACAGTCAAGTTCATATCAGGTAAAGCAAACTGTAGGAAGTTTCTCCTAGAACCAGCGGCCTATGATCATCCCCTCCTGGTCTCTTTTCACTGGCAGTAATCCTCACCTGGGTCTTCCACATCCAAACCACACTGACCCAGTTCATCTGTGTGTTCCAAGCTGACCATTTATTTGTTTACCACTTAAAATCACCTAAGTGTTTATACTTGTTTTAACTTAATCGTTTGAGCCTGGTTTTGTCTCACCTCACACCCATGTTTTTTCCCATTAGGTCATTATTACCTAAATTGCGATACTTTTATTCTTATTAAGTTACTGTAGTTCTATTGCACTTTGAACATGCCTGAACCCTTGCTCAAAACACCCTTCAGAAATGAGGTCAGCAGGTAACCCACGTGTTGTCTTCTCCTTTCCCTTTTAAGCAGGAGCTGTCTTTGCCTCAGTAAATATTCCCTACTCTTCACCTCTGCTGTTCCTAACTTCATTCTCTGATTTTAGAGTACACAAACTTGGTGTTTTGGATATCTAGCAGGTTAGGTGTTATAATTCTTCCCTTAAGTGGATTATTTGGAAGTCCACAGATCATCTGTCCTATAACACCACTACATCCTCTGTACTTATTTTTTAGGACAAGGATGTTTTGATTTCCATAGAGAATTCACTGCATTACTCATGATAATGGACTTAGAGAAAAATCCAAATTCAGTGATATACACTAAGGCATCTGTTATAATTTAAACTTCAAAAGAACAGTAATGTATTAAAACATATCCCAAGTGGAAGTACAAACAAGAGATATAAACTGAAAGTGCCACTTGTAGACCTAAAATCTTCACTTCTAGATTGCATTTACCCCTCAGAGAAAAATCATTGGTATTAATTCAGAGTATTGTTTCTTGACCTAAGCACTATTGACACTTATAGACCCCTGAGTCTTTGTTGCTGGGCTCTTATGAAGGCTGTGACTCTTACAAGGCTTTTGTACAGCATCTGTGACTTCCCTTTCCTAGCTGCCATGAGTATTTCTCCTAACCTTCCCTGGGATGAGAAAAATCCCTTTGTCACTGCCAAATATCCTTGAGATGCAAAATGAGTCCAGATTTTAGGACTGCCATCTAAGGTGTACATTTGAGACCTCTACCATAGATTTACATGTAACACTTTAATACACATATTCAAATATATATAGCTTTGTGTATACAATTTTTGTTTTTTGAGACAGGGTCTTGCTTTGTAGCTCAGGCTGGCCCTGAGCTCACTATGTAGCCCAGGCAAGCCTTCAACTCAGCAATCCTCCTGTCTCTGCCTCCAGAATGCTGGGATTACAGGTGTGAGCCACCACACCCGGCACTGTGGTGTGTGGTATTGATTGCTGGTGGGCGTGAGTCACCACATCCAGCATTGTATGTGGTTACCAGGATCAAACTCAGGGCCTTGTGCTTGCAAGGCAGGCACTGGAACCACTGAGCTAAATCTTCAGCCCAGCTTTGTGTATACATTTTTTTTTTTGAGACAGGGTCTCACTTAGTAGTTCAGGCTGGCCCTGAGCTCACTATGTAGCCCAGGTAAGCCTTGAACTCAGCAATTCTCCTGCCTCTGCCTCCCAAGTGCTGGGATTACAGGCGTGAGTCACCATGCCTGACACTGTGGTATGCGGTACTGATTGCTGGTGGGTGTGAGCCCAACATTGTATGTGGTTACCAGGATTGAACTCAGGACCTTGCGCTTGTAAGTCAGGTTCCAGAACCACCGAGCTAAATCTCTGGCCCTTGTGTATACATTTTTAACTATGTACGGTATCTCAATATACCTCTTATTCTGAATCCTAGGTTCTCTTTCCCTTAATAATACATTTATAAATCTTTAAATATCAGTGCTCTATTATTTTTACTTGCTATTATTTCTCTAATAATATTATTGTATGCATGCTTTAAACTCTGCTGTTTGCAAATATTTAGGTTGACTTGGAAAAACTCACATTTTTGCTTTCAGTTTCTAAAATCAATGCCTTTCCAGTCTGAGTAATCTTTTGATTTCTATTTCTACCTGGAAAAATAAAAATGTGCAATACTATTATGCCCTTATGCCCTCAGTATCCCACATTATTTCCAAATTATTCTCCACACCATCCTCTCCTTTCTGATGAAGGAGCCACAATGTTTAAGTGTAAACAGGCCTTGGGTTTCAAGTTATGTCTGATTTTCTTCCTCAGGCATTTGAGGCTAAGCATTATTACAGCTATAAATCACCCATTCTCAAACTCAGTTCTCCTGGAAGGGTCTAAGAGCTTCTGAGCTACCTTGTCTTTGAGAAAACATTGATCTGAGCTGGAAGCTGTATGGAACACTACAACAAGATTGTACATCAGGAGAGAAAAGAACTGATTTGCTCTCATTTCTTCCGGAAGTCTCTTCCTATCCTAAACCTCACTTTCTTCCTTGGTGTGACAAGGATTTGAGTTTCACATTCCTCATGCAAAAGCTCTAAATTTTCCTACTAAGATTCCTTTTAAAACAGAAGATCAATGTTTTGCATAGATTTCACTTGGCTGCCTATAAATTACCATATCAAGTACTTCACAGGTAACGCTATATTGACAAACTCTGAGTTAGTAGTTACAGCACTTTCCTGTGTAATTCATAAGGAGAGCCTGAAGATGAATAATAAAACACAATTTATGGTCTCTTACATTAAATAGTCAATGAGATTTTTACCTCAATTCAACTTAATCAGCCAATACCATCTTGGATTATTCAAATTAAATGTTATTTGTTGTGTTACAGCAGAGGCTATTGTTTCTCTACATGTAAACTAGTGGGATACTTGAAAAAAAATTTGTATTCCATTAAGCTTATTGATACATTTTAGGTATTCATTAAGATCACATTCATCACTAGAAATTTGTACCATACATTACAGATCTTGGTTCTTATTTTTTCCTCATTTCTCTTCCTTAAGTGCATCAGTTATTTCTTTTTTTTTTTTTAATAAACACACCTGGTTACTGATCTCAATTCAATTAACCAGGTATTTTGCAAATAATTTTTTAATAATATACATACAAGCTTTCTCATGTCAGTTACAAAATACAGCTTTTTCTTCAAAACAAAACCAAAATCAGTATGCCTGTAACACATTCCTAACACTTGGTCCACATATGACTGGTCCTAATGGTTAATTTTCAGGCCACATTAATGGAAATATACTCACAGCATCCTCTTTTTTTTTTTTTTTTTTTTTTTTTTTTTTTTTTTTTTTTTTTTTTTTTTTTTTTTTTTTTTTTTGAGACAGGGTCTTGCTTTGTAGTTCAGGCTGGCTCTGAGCTCACTATGTAGCCCAGGCAAGCTTTGAACTCAGCAATCCTCCTGTCTCTGCCTCCCGAGTGCTGGGATTACAGGCGTGAGCCACCACACCCGGCACAGCATCCTCTTCTTAAAAATTTAGAAGAAAATATCCTTAGGGAATTCTTTGGGGATACTCATTTTAATTTCGTTTCTATAACTCTCCACTCTGGGCATAGAAGACTGTGCCAGCTGCTAAGCGGAACTTTTAGAGGCAAGTTTCTTTACTTGCAGGGGAAATGACTTCATCCCTTTAAGCGACTATTACAGTGCTTCAATTTCTATTTGTTTTGTGGTACAACAGTAGGAAACAGTAGGTAGAGCAGCATATAGTAGTTATCTATAATTATTTTTTAACATTAAAAAAACTGTTTGAAGGTTCCCAACACATACAACATAAACATCTAAGAGACAGAAATGGCAAGCATTCTGATTTAGTTGTCACATACTGCAATATGTATTAAATTTTACAACATACCCTATAAATATGTACAAGTATTATTTGTCAATTAAAATATACAATGCAAAGATTAGAAAAAATTCCCAATAAATGTTTTCTACAGAGTATCTTATTAATTACTTAAATTAAATTCTAAAGCAAAACTAAAATCAAGCTTTGGGAGTGGACACTGAAAACTGAAATCCAGGCCTTAATACTAAACTACAGTCCCAGAAATTTTTATTTTATTTTTTTACTTTGAGACAGGCTATCATTACAATGTGCTATGCTGTCCAGGTTGGGCTTGAATTTGTAATCTCTTCCCTCCATCTCCCAGAGGGCTGGGATTATTGATATGCACCACGATGCATGGTGACAAGATGATCTTTTTAAAAAGAAATAAAATGGAAAAGTGAAGAGCTAAAATAAAAAAAATATATAAAAGAACCAAACTAATTCAAGGAAAGTGAAGAATGGTGACTGAAAGGGGAAGAAAATTCTACTCTTCTAAAAAACTTTAGAGGGAAGTTAAAACATAAAATTGCAACATTACTTAAAACAATAATGATGCCACACTCTCCATGTTTTTGATAATACTACTATTGCAGGCAGCTAAGTTACTTGAACATATTTTAGGCAGTTAGGCAGGGCCAGGGCCTTGAGAGAGTCAATACAGAAGATAGTTGGTTTACTGCCATTTACTGAAGGGCAGTGTGTTTTAAAAAGAAACTACTATACCCATACACTGCCCCTAGGGATGGATAGGATGGAATTGATATTCTAAACAGACATCAGTCACCTGAGGATCAAAATCTCCCTAGCCCATTTCTTTTACAAAAATCCTAATTCACTCCATGCATGCTTGCCACATGACTTGTTTCCCATTTGATCTCCTTTAATCAATATTACTTAGGTGATCGTACTTATAATCTTATTGGTTGATCATCATTTTGTCCTACCTCATACCTACCCAATGGACTATAATTCTGTCCTGCCTTGAACCTACCTTGCCTCATGGCTTTGCTCAAAACACTCTTGAAAATCTGTGTAGGCAGACAACCACTTTTCTGGGTGTCTTCTTCTGTCTGTCTTAGACAGAAGCTATTTTTCTCTCAGTAAATTCTTCCTTCTTTTAAGCTCTACTGTTCCTAGAATTCATTCTTCAAATTTAAAGAACACAAACTTGTGTTTTGAATATCTGTCAGGTTAGAAGTTACAGTACTTCCTTATTTTATTTACATTATTTAGAGATCATATATCATATGCCTTTTAACACTATTTTATACTTTAAAAAGTGGACAAATCCTGAAATGAATATAAATATTTATCTTTTCAGTCTACAGATATGATACAATTTCATGGAGAAGTAGACAAAAAATGTTAAAGTTCTTTCCAAAAAATAAAGTCAATATATTTTCATATATTCCCAATCATCATAAAGATTAGGGAAGTAGAATTTTAGTAGATGTTTGGTTCAAACATTCAACTCCACTTTATAAAAGTAATCAGTAGTATCTGTCTATTTCAGAAGCTGAAGAGCACTACAGAGCCCACTGAAAGTAAAAACAACCTATAGTCACTCATTTCAACCTTCAATTGATACTGTATAGTTCTCTCATTCAAGTGATACCTTAGAGTATTAATTAGGTCTGTGAAACTGGCCCACTGGCACCAGATACCAGTTTCACATAGATCGTACTTTCCTGCATCTAGCGACATTTGATTTCCAAAGTAGTCTTTGCTATACCTTCCCCCATAACATAGATGATATTACCCTAAAGTACATTTAGAGATATCTGAAGATACATACTATAATGGGAAACATGGAAGTCACATGTCAAGTACAACAGAGAAAACCCAAAACTGGAAGACATGTAGGTGATAAGAAAAAAATTTCAAACACAAGAGCATAAATCAGTCAAATCATTATCTGAGGACACATAAGAAGCTGTACAGATGGTACACAGAAACATAATAAGGTGATCAAGGACAGCCACTGAGCATTTTTTGTCTTCGAGAACCCAACACTTCAAATTAGGAAAAATGAGTCTGGCTCCATGTCTTTGCCACTGCAGAGTTGCTGTCTGCCACCAAACTTATGTAATTTTCCACTCCAGTTTTAAACTCCCAAGGCGACAGCAGATCTGTCACTTACCGAGGAGATGAGTCTGTCATCTAGCACTGCCAGCAAGATGTTGCTGAGAAGAAGCCTAAGTGTTTCCATTATTTTCATCCCATTACTCCTAGTTATCCCCTACTGGGCCATTCTAAATACTGTAATTTCACTCTCATCTGTTTTTATTTCTTTCCAATATTCACAGGCTATCATTATTTCCCCCTGTATTTATCCCTAAGCTCTTTTAATCTTTCCTCCTAAGTAAGCCTCTCCATCATGTCTTTTGCTCTAAAGACATAGCAGAGTTTAAGGGTGCCTTTCATTTGTCTTCATTGTGAGGGAAAAATATGGCCCACTTATAAAAGTTCCTCAGGAGATAAATCACCTAGATCCAGAGGAACTGGGAAGTTTTGACAACATTATTTGCTACACCAGTGATGTGTGAATTTGGAGTAGGTTCTCATACAATTGGGCCCACTGGATCATTTGGCCCAGCCCATGATGCTGACAGTATCTCAAAGAATCCCCTGCTGACTGGCTTTGTTGATGCTCACTACAGCAGGTCTATGATCCAAGCAAGTTGCAGCCAAGTCATGAATGTCCAAGAGCGTGCCAGCAAGAAATGTGTGAGATGTATCACTCATGAGAATTGAAACTTCACTGGGAAGTGATGAGTTCAGTTTTAATTACACAGCTGTTTACCAGACAGCCCTGACCAACAGTTATCCATAAAACATACCCTTTGCAACTGGGAAGCATCCACGCTTTCTCCTCATTTGGAATGCTCTAAAACATGCCATGGATGATGATAAACTAATGCTTTTCATACTCTCTGAACAAGAAGAGATCATTACTGCTCAACTTACCAATTCAAATGACATGCTGGAACTTAGCTGCCCGTGAACCAAGATGGTGCACCACCCCCAGTGTCATCAAATTGGAAAGTGTCCACTTGTAACTGAACATTTTCTCTACCTTCATAGTCTTCTGGCAAACAGAAATGGATGAGCTACTGGTCCTATGATTGTCTTTGGTTATTTCATTATCTACAATGTACCAGATCTTTAGAATGAGCCATATTTCAAATCCCAAACCCAGTATGCTAAACAGAAAAGTGATTTTCAAAACATAATGAAAACAGAAATATCCCAAGAAAATGACAAAGATCATATTCAATATTTTCAAATATTTCCCCTTATATTTCATATTACTTACTCTTCTGGATAGTGCTTGATGCTTGTTTTTGTTTCTATTTGGGGTTTTTTTTTGTTGTTTTTTGCATTTTATTCTCTAGTCTATTCGTTTTTTGCCTTTTTGTCCCGGAAGCTATAAATACTCCCAAAGAAACATTTTTAAACTATATGTTTGTTATTTGCTCATTGACATGCCATTATTTTCATCAATTAGCTTTATATGAGTAATTCCAAAATCTCCACTCTCTGAACTATGATATGTTGATACACCTGCTTGATAGAAATCACCTGAAGTTATGATAGGTAACAAATCTAGGCTATTTTAAACTGAATTAAATTTTATTCTTTTCCTAATTTTGCTTAATGGATTAATTTTTCATCTATAACATTTCAAAACTCATTATTATATTAAACTCTTATCTTCTTTCCTTCCATAAAAAACAATTTACTGCTTAAGAAAACTAACTTTCATAGTATTTCATGACAAAATTTTCATTCTTCCTTGCATTTTCCAAGGTCTGCTAAGATTTTTCAGTAATACAACTAATGTGAAACAAAAGGAATACATAACTTAAAGATTTTTCCCCAGTACTGGGGATTGAATCCAGGGAGCATTCTACCACTGAGATCCATCTTGAATTTTTTTCTTTCTTTTTGTATTTTATTTGAGGCAGAGGAGTCTTACACATTTTCCCAGACTAGCCTCACACTTGTGACCTTCTTGCCTCAGCCTCAATCACTGGGATTAGAACAATGCCCAGCTAAATTCAAGAATTCTTAGACTTTTTAATATCAAAATGTGGTCTGGGAGATAGAACATGCAGTGCTTACCAGACCTGTGGACAACAAAGCCACTCTTTAAGAAATGTACTTATAGTTTGGAACACAGAGCATGACGTTACACACTAACAGGTAAAACATTTCAAAATTATGGTAAGAGATAATTCCATACAAATTCTCCGGGTAAAAAATTAAGAAATCAAACACCAAATTTTGAGAACATAAACACGAGGGAGTTGTCTTGTGCCTTGCTGACAAAAGTGCAAATTAGAACCAACGTGTTGCAAAATAGCCGAGAACAATTTTACAAAATTGAACCTTCACAGATCCTAAATCCAAGGAATACTTTTTGTAGAGACATATTCAAGAGGCAGTAAATATGTCAAGAATATGCAAAATTATCATGTTCGTATCAGTTACCCAAATATTCAATGAAACAAGAATAAGGTAAATAAATATATTTTGAATGTTATATAACAATCTGTGTTTTGTAAAACTATAGGTATAATAATATGGGGGAATACTAGCGCTGCAATAATGAATAAAATGTTAAGTTCTAGAAAGGTTACATTAACCTAACTCCTTTATAAATACTTTTATCAGCCGATGAAAGATAAAAGGTGTAGATGAATAGGACAGTAGAGTGAGGGACACTCAGGTTTCTGGCTTGAGCAACTAAGTAGATGATCATGCCCTTTATTTAGATGGAAAAAAAAGCCTTTGTTTTAAATTGAACTTGAAACATTAAAATGAACAAGTTCAAAAACAGAGTGGTCCAGAGTTCAAACTCCAGAGCGGTATGTGGATTAGAGGAAACACGGGGGCTGCAAGTGCTCAGATCCTCATGGTGTTTTGTCTGAAGACTCTGGTCAAGGAGCTTTCTCCACTGTCTGAGGTCTTCACAACATCTCTCTCCCCATCTGTCATTACCCCGAACTAGACTGATGAATGTTTCATACTCTTTTCTTCTTAAGGAGTTTCTGTTGTCAACCTACTTCCTCCCAGTGCTGCAAATTGAGGGTTATCTAGAGATTTTAAGCTAAGAGTGATACTATTATAGGTAGAAAAGCCAGCTGGACATATGTAGGCAGTTAGATAGGACTGGCCCTTGAAAGAAAACAAAAAAAACAAAATGTCCATCAACTGGAGAGTGGATAAAGAAGATGTGGGGTTTTTTTATAAAATGGAGTATTACTCTGCCATAAAGAATGACAAGATTGATCCATTTAGGTGCAAATGGAGACACCTGGAGGATATACTAATAAGTTAAATCAATAGATCACAGATAGACAAATTCTGGATCTTCTCTTTGGCATGAACACCTGTAGATGCAAATGAGCTCTAGAAAGTAGGACAGCTTTTATAGAGTGGAATATTTCTATAGGAAACTTGGTGTGAGAATGTAATGAGAGAAAGGAATAAATATGATACAGAAAGAAAAGAGCATGTATAAAGGGGGGGAGGAGGTGTGGGTGGTAGGGATATGGGTAAAAATGAGAATTAACTTGTGTCATATACTGGTACAAATTCCCCAATGTTATATGTGATTTTGAGATGTATATAAATTGTACCAATAAAGAATTCAATTAAAAAAAAAAACAACTTGAAGGTTACTGCTGCCAGAGAAAAGCTACCCCACCCATGTAAGATAAATAGCTCATTAAAATTCCAAATAGGCAGCCATCAGATATTCTAAAGAAGGCGCCAACCTCCTGGGGTAGAGGTCTGAGACTTTAACCCACCTCCCCAGAAAAGAGTCAAAGTCAAAATTCCTGTTAATCCCCCACTGTACTCACTGGTTAATTGTAACCCACCCACTTTTTTGAATTTCATTGGTAGCCCCCTATTTCAGACCCGCCTCACCTCGTGGCTTTGCTCCATAAAAGCCCTCTAAAAAGTGAGGTAGGGGGGTTACCCACTTTCCGGGTCCCCCTTCTGTCTCTCTTAAGGCAGAAGCTTTCTCTCTCAATAAAATTTTCCTACTCAAACCTCCGTCGTTCCTAAAATTCATTCTTCGATTTTTAGAGAACACG
>PVIC010055286.1:0-11235 GCA_004025085.1 Thryonomys swinderianus
CTATTCTTTTTTTTTTGAGACAGAGTCTCGCTTTGTAATTCAGGCTGGCCCTGAGCTCACTATGTAGCCCAGGCAAGCCTCAAACTCAGCAATCCTCCTGCCTCTGCCTCCTGAGTGCTGGGATTACAGGTATGAGCCACCACGCCTTGCTGTTTGCTACTCTTTTTATATTTTACACTTTGACAATCACATGCAGCTTTCTTAATTGGGTCTTACCCGTAATCGATAATCATCCACACTCCAGATTCGGCTTGCAAAGTCATTTGAAGCTGCTAAGAGGTAAGCTCCCTATGGGAATAAAAGAAAAGAAACTTTTCAGCCAAAACAGAGGAATTCAGGTCACATGACATATAATGAAATCCAAGGTTAAGATGCCTAAAATCACACACCCAGTCTGAACACCAAATATTATCACCAGTACATCCACTCACGAATCTTCAGTCTCAACCCAGCCACCACCTGAGCTCTCTAGATTTCTCCCAGGTGTCAGACATCTCAGGCACCAAGTGGAGCTGAGCCTTCCCAGCTCACCTTTGCTCTCACCCCTCCCGTACCCACAAAGCCAAATTCCCTACATGTAATCCAAGCCAGAAAGCTCTCCCCTTGCTTCATTTCCCAACCAACACTCTCCAAGACTCCTCTCCTACACCACTGGAAAACAAGTCTCACTGCAGTCCTGCCTTTCCCAGCCCAGCCTTCTACTCTGCCAGGTTTCCCAGAATTCAGTGCCATACCCATGTTCCAGAACCTCTCTGGCTGGGGATGTAGCTCGGCAGCTCAGCGCTTGTTAGCACAACACACTGGGCCTGACTTCTGGCACTATGAGAAGCCCACTCAGCTTCAAACGGCCTACTTGGTTCCTGAGGCCCCAACTCAGAAGAACTCTGACAAGTCTCCATTCTCCACCACCTCAATACAACTTTTGGTCCCTGAGAGCAGGGCCCATGCTAGCACCTTGGGCACAGCACCTAAACACACAGAACACCATAGTCTGACACACAAATTAAGCCTCAGGGTTTGTCAGTTTGTGTACTAATCAGCTCTAAAATCCACTTCCATCTTTCTCTAATGACATGGATTTTTGTTGTGTTTTGAGATAGCACCCTGCTATGTAGTCTAGGCTGGCCTTGAACTCACTAGTAACCTAGCTCTTGGATCACAGGCATGTACCACAATGCCCAGCTAATATAGATGTGACTTATGATAGAGAATGGTAGGGAAGCACGTAAATTACTTTTATTTTCAAGAACCAGATGTCTTAAAATTGTTTCAAAACCTCTAAAATCATAGATACTAGGTACTTACAGCACTGTCAAATTCAATGCTTGTAATTCCAGCATTACTGCCAGAGAGGGCACCCTTGAGCTCACATTTATCTGTGAAAAGAGGAAAGATTGAGAAAAGACAAGCGGCTAGGCTGATAAGCAAGTCTCAATGAAGAACTGAAATACAATAAAGACAGTTACTTTGTTCCAACAGAACACATTTATAGAATCAAACCACAGGAGAAACAAAATATGAAAGACAAAAAATACTGTTAGTCTTTAACAACAAGGAATGTTTAAGTACAGCCAGGCCCTAGGGTTTTGTACGTATGTTTTTTCCTTTTTGTCTGAGACAGGTTATCACTGTGAAGCTTAGACTGACCTGAACTTACTAAATCACCCAGGCTGCCCTTGAGTTCACAGCAATCCTCTTGCATCAGCTTCCCAAGTGCTGAGATTATAGGCGTGTGCTATGTTTTTAGTTTTTTGAGACATTTAAAGTTATTAATTCCCCTCACAAACAGGAAAGTGTAAATTAGGTGTGGTGGTGCATGCCTCTAATCCCAGCACTCAGGAGCAAGAGGCAGGAGGATAACTCTGAGTATGAGGCCAGCCTGGGCTACACAGTGAGTTCAAGGCCAAGCTGAACTATATAGAGACCCTGCCTCAAAAAACACCAAGCAAACAAACAAGAAACAACAAAACAAATAGGAAAAGTGTAGGTTTTTATGAAACATGCCAACCAAACTGGAGACTCATTCTCTGACACGGTGTTATTAACATTATTGCATGTTCGGGAAAAACGTCAAAATTAAGCTGTGCCTGGTATCAGAATTCTGAGATGCTTTCATTCCCTCCAGTGGTTCGTGCACTTTCTCCTCTCCCTCAAGCTCAGATACATTTCTTCTAGGACTTCATTAAATGCATACACTCCAGTTTGATGTATAGTTTATTAGAGATTTACTTCCCTTCTAAAATTGATGCTATTTTGCAAGATGTTTTGGTAAGCATGAGAAAATTACCTAAGATTTCCTAACCTAAGCAGATCTGCACAGCAATACTTTTGGTCACTCCTTGGACAATTAGAACATACATCCATCCACTCAGACATAGATGGAAACCAAAGTGCTAGTAATGTTCTGGGCAGATGCTGGCTTACATAAAATGCTTTGTTTGAAGATAAATAATTCACAAAGCAAGATCAATTAACTGTATCCCACAGACTCTTACCTCCAAATACTTCCCATAGCTTAACCCTCCGGTCCATGCCTCCTGTGGCCAACAACCGTGAGCCTGGACTGAACTGCACAGCATTGACTTCCCCATCGTGTGCATCCTGCAAGAGAGCGTGCAGTTTCAAGCCCGGGCAGTAGCATGCATGAACCCAAGACACATCCTCAGAGGGAAGCCTTCATCTTCAAACAGTGGTGGCTCCAACCTTGAAGCAGGCAGACTCCCAGCCCACTGTCTCCTGTGATCTCACATCATCTTGTTCTTACAGTTACAGCACAACCTTCTCAGCAAGTACTTCAAGCCAGGGCAGACCACTCATCTATAATTTGTCTTTATCTTTCTAAGAATGATATTTCAATAATCTTATCAGTTTAAGTGGTGCACCCCTGTAATCCCAGCACTTGGCAGACTGAACAGGAGGATCACTTCAGGTTCAAGACCAATCTAGGCTCTATATTGAGTTTAACTACAGAGCAAGAACTTGTCTCTTTCTCCCCCTCTCTCTCACATACATACACACAAAGGCTGAGAATGAAAATTCCTCTTTAGTTCTAGATTATTAGATTTCCCTCTATCACTAACTTCTCTTTTAACATTAAGCATGATGTATTTGAGTAACATGCAGCACATGGCCTCTCACAATAAAGTGGTTTTTTTTGCCTTTTTTTTTTTTTTTTTGAGACAGGGTCTTGCTTTGTAGTTCAGGCTGGCCCTGAGCTCACTATGGTGCCCAGGCAAGCCGCCACGAACTCAGCAATCCTCCTGTCTCTGCCTCCCGAGTGCTGGGATTACAGGCGTGAGCCACCACGCCCGGCATAGTGGTATGCAGTATTGATTGCTGGTGGGCGTGTCTCCACGCCCAGCATTATATGTGGTTACCGGGGATCGAACTCAGGTCCTTGTGCTTGCGAGGCAGGCGCTGGAACCACTGAGCTAACCCTCCGGCCCCTCACAATAAAGTTTTTGAGACGGGGTCTCGCTTTGTAGTTCAGGCTGCCCCTGAGCTCACTATGTAGCCCAGGCAAGCCTTGCACTCAGCAATCCTCCTGTCTCTGCCTCCCGAGTGCTGGGATTACAGGTGTGAGCCACCACACCCAGCATTGCTGGGGATCGAACTCAGGACCTTGTGTTTGCTAGGCAGGGGCCAGAACCACTGAGCTAAATCTCTGGCCTACAATAACTTTCTTGAGGACTTCAAACATATGCAGACACTGGTCCTACCGCTAGACATCCCTCAGTGTTACAACAGAATCCTACATAGTTCTTCCTATGCACTGCCATGCCCCAGCACCATGGTCTTGGCCAAGTTCTTCACTTTGAGGCCTCAGCTGGAGGCCTCAAAGATTTCCTGTTATAAAAACAGTTTAGGCCATCAGTACAAGTATCAGCCATTATTCTGAAAGAATTTAAAACACTTCCCAGGAAATCTCTAGGACTCAAAATAAATGTGGAAACACCTGAACTAAAAAGATGGCACATGTGGTTGAGAAGAACTAGGTAAAAAAGTATCCCATTCTAGAAGGGAAAGAAGGATTAAGGCGGCCTCACTGTGATGGGAAGTGGGCATGGAAACACTTCAAGGAGTACACTGCTGTGATCCATCCCAAAACCACGCGCTACAGACAGCACTTGCACTGACCGGGAAATGAACAGCACTCTGGAGACGTCACTCCACACCTTCCCTCACCACTGAGAATCCAAGAGATGCCTCATGGGAGTTTTCACCTCCCATGACTCTCCCTGTGGAGGTCTCAGATTGAAAACTTGAGATCATGCACCACCACGCCCTATCACCACTCGTCAAGCTCCTGCGAAAGTGTTCATGTCGGACCCGGGTTGGCTGTGAAATGTTCACTCTCAGAAACACACACCAACAGAGTCCCTGAGTATCAGCTGCTCCGCTGTCCCAGGCACACGACTGAACTGTGCCAGGAAACACAAGGGGCTGCTGGGAGCCGAGGGCAAGGAAGGGACTGTGGCATTTGGTGCATCAGACCTTTTACCAATCATCATCGACCTCTGCAAGGGGCCGGCCCAGCTCACAGGCACAGGAGCAAGGTGGGCTATGGAGGGGCCCTGCATTCCCTGGTCAACTCTTCCTCAGAAGCCAAGGCAGCTCCCGCTGGGCCTGCTTAGTACTGTGGGAAAAACCTCCTTGTTAACAGAGTTCCTCATGCCTGGGAGGCACCCGCCAGCGAACTGCTACCCTATCCTCAGAGAGCAGCCTCCATGGCCACCCCCCTCTGCCCAATAGTTACAGGCCAGCTCTGAGCTCTTGGTGTTACCCCCGCCACCCCAGCGCTCCACAGGCTTGAGCCTGGTACAGAACCCCTCCCCAGGCCGGGTCACTTTCTGCTCGGTTACCCAGGTGGGGACACAGATTATCTGTTATTACCAGGACCCAGCTCTGAACTCCAAGTGGCAGCCATGAAATTACCATGGCCTCTGCCCAGGACTGTGTCCTGATCCCAACCCCAGAGTCTGCATGGTAAAGTCACAAGAGACAGGAGTTTTAATTAGGCAACCAACAGCGTCCCCACTGGACTTCCTAATCAGACAACCTGCTGGACCTCACTCTCACTGAATCCAACCAGAACTATGCCATGAGCTGTCCTCTGCCTTTTCATGAACTCTAATTTGTTGTGCTTTGCCTGTTCCCCAAGCTACCACCCAGTGTCTCTCAGCAGTCCTGTTATAGAGGATGGCAGCAATCAACTCTGAGGAGAACGCAGGACCCTGTGAGGTGACAGAGGCAGCTGGGGGAGGTTGATGTAGTGGACAACAGCAACCTGGGCCCCGGCCTTGTTGAGCCCTGCGAAGGGGTGGGGTGGAGTGAGTGTACTCACAAAGACACACAAGGCAGTCGTCGGCACCCTCACGTCTTTACCAGGGCCAGGATGAGCATCCACGGTCACATCCTGGGGGACTGGGAAGGAAGAGACTGAGCGTCTCCTGAGGAACAACACAAAAGCAGGTATGAGCCAGGACAGCAGGGGACACTGTTCACCGAGCCGCCAGACCTCAGATTAACCTGCTTAAGCACAATGCCTCTATCCATAGCTTTTTCCCTTCCAGACCCTTCTAACCACAGGCTTCACAAATCAGAAGTGCCCTCACTCAAATAACAAGAACAGAAGCTAGTATACGCCTTACTCTCCTGCTTGCAAACCCACAGGTTCCAAGACAACACAGAAAAAGCAATCCTGAACATCAGTTGCTTACACTGTCGATCAACTGCTAGGCACTTTGTGCACCCAATGTACAAGCTCAGCAGCTGACTGCCTATGTGTAACACTACTCTAAGACGATGTTTACATCCTCAGTGTACACAGGTGGTCAAGGCAGAGCTGGACGCATGCCAAAAGAGACAGCAGCCGACAAAAGTGTGATGACCCGACATGGAGCTCGGCCTGCCTGGCTGGGGGCCTAGGAGCATGCAAAGCATCCTGGTTAGCACGTGGACACTGATGATTACAGGTGGAGCAGTGCAATCAGCATGATTATCAACGACCCACATTCACATGCTGGGCTAACAGAGGGAGTATTTCACCTGGCAGCATCAGAAGAGTGATGTCCCAAAAGGGGGGAGTCTGACAGACTAAAGGGAAAGGCCAGAGATCAGCACACAGCAAGATTAATAAAAGAAAGGAAGTCGAAGAAACAAGGAAGAAGCCAAATGAAAAGCCAAAATTAAGGCATCCATATTCTCTGCAACACTGAAATTCTGGTGCACATTTAAAATAATAACCCATGTTACATATGCTTAGGTATACTTAAACATATTTTAAAAAGGAAAGTTCTTCTAACCTACCCAAAGATATTAGTGATAGAATCCAGAAGGCCTCCAGCAGGCTGCGAGAGTCGCTTACTAAAGAGGAGGGGAGGATAGGTTTAAACCTTAGAAATATTTTGCCCAAACAATCAATCAAAACAGCCCTTAAAAACAGGTACCCAGGAGTATGTTTCTCATTTAGTCCCCAATCCCAGTTGAAAGAGACTCAACACAGTATTTGAACCAGCAGGAAATAACGGGAAAGGTAGAAGGGAAATCCAGCCCAGAAGTTTTAAAAGAAATAAGCTTTTCTAGTATGAAATTAATTTCCCCAGAAATGAAACTTCAGACAGCAATCAATCTCTGGGTGTTCACAACCAATCCCCATTCTCTGAGTCTTGCTCTAGCAACTTAAAATATTTGGGGCCCTGGGATCCATTCTGTTGAGTACTACCGAACCGGTCATCTTCTCGGAAGCCTCCCTTTACCTGGAAGACTGAGGCCACATGTACTCTGCTTCGCTCCTATTCTCCTTAGTGGAGGAGAGAGAGATTGACGGGCCAGCTATAGGGATGGGGTGGGGGTGATTAACTGCCTGGGCTGTGGGATCTGGGTGCACCCAGCCATGCTCTTCTGCGCTGCCGCATCACCTCCGAGCACCCCCTGCCCTGACCAACCCAGCTACTCACGTGGCTGCTCTGCTGACGCCCCGCACGGGAGAAGTCTCCTCCGTGTGATCTGAGGTTTCATCCACAATGACTTCGATGTCATCGTCCCTGCAAAGAAGGGCACGAGACTGTGTCATTGTGGGAAACAGGGCCATTGTAGTTGAACCAGTTCTGCAGAGGCCAATGGCATTTTCTAGTCCCAGACAGCCTGAGACTTGGATAGGGACCAACAGCAAAACATGTTTTGGAGGAAAGGAAACAGCAGTCACTTTGGAGAAGTATGAAAAGAAAGTAAATCTGTTCCAGCCCAGGTGCTGAGGACACGTGTCCAAAGTAAAACATATACACTACAGTATTCATTGAGTGTCTTCCTACTGGATGCAAAATGCCTCTAGATTTCCCTGTCCTCATATTTTTACAGGCTGTGTTTTCTGGACCAAGAGGGAACGCAAGCAATTATTTTGGTCTTAATGATTTCCCACTAAGCTGCAATCTTCATAGAGAAGTAAAAAATAAAATGCAATAGCCCAAGATTTCCTCACCCACTGTTTTGATTCTTAAGCTCTCAAAAGCAAGACTTTTCCTTTTCGATGATTAATTATGAGGATTATGTGAATACATACTTGAGACCTTGTTACCAAGCAAGTCAAACCATGTCAAAGTGAGCTTATTTTCCTTTATTTATTCTAGGATTACATACTGTTGTCCTGAATACTTGGCCAGGATACAAAAGGAAACTAAGCAGATCCATGCTATATCTGACCTTCCTTGGCTGCTCTTCATGCACTCAAGTCTGCAGGAGTCACCTGTGCTCACAGGACACAGGAGAACTGCGGATGGCTGGAGGAACAGAAAGAGGCTGAGCCTCCCGCAATGCTGTCAACATGTTCACGACAAGGCCGTGACAGACTTGCCTCACTGCTAGGCAGCCCTGGATCACTGGTGGTGGAACATTTATGTCTGTCTCATCGGGCAGTATAAGTTGCCTAATGGGACAGCTGGGCATGCACTTCCAGTAGTTCAAGTCAGCAGGAAATGGGTATTTTATGAATTTGGAGCTGCAAAGGGACTGTGACCACAAGAAAATGACTTGAATTCATTATGAAAAGCTTCCAAAGATGAACGTGTTCTTTAAATAGGAAATTCTACTCTTTGACAGATCATAAAACTTCTACAGTGAGACACAGAAGTTTGCATTCTATGGCCGGTTGTTCCTTTGTTATGCCGTGCAGCACGCTGGGCCTGTCTGAATCACATGTCACCTGGTCTTCTGGTTAAAGTGGAACTGGTAAATGACACTTCTGCAAGCAGGAAGGTGTTTCTGGCTGGTGTACTGGAGACTGGACCCAGGGCCTCACACATGGAGACAGGGGCTCCATTACTGAGCTACATGCCCAGCGCCCCCTTGCCCTTAGCATTGTACAATGAGGGGGCGTGGTTATCTCAGCCCTCAGTAGCTGAGATATGACTGCTACATGGTAGGTAGGACAGCCTTACAGTGAAACCTTGTCTCCAGAAATGGAAATATTTATTTTGAAGTACAGTCTTCCTAAACTGCCCAGGCTACCTCAAACATTTAATCTTTCCACCTCTGCCTCCTGAGAACCTGGCATTACAGACATGTGTCCCCACTCTGTAAGCTCTTACTGTTTTAAAGAACAAAATCTCACTTTCAGGTCAACTATTAAGTTACTGTGCAGCTTTAGGAAAATAAATCCAAGCTGGCAGAGACACACATACACTACACATCCAGAACAAAGGTTTAGTGTGACAACCATTGTCTTCTTATAAATCAAGATGTAGCAACTGACTCCCAAGTGAATCTAACCCATTCTCTCCACCTGTAAGGAATCAACCTACTTTTTAACAGCAAATCATAATTCCACAACTATCTCACAAAACACATTTCAACAGAAAAAAAATCTATCCTGAACTAGAACAAAGGGAATTTTGTTACTAAAATGTCCACTACTCTTGAGCCGGGCGTGGTGGCTCACACCTGTAGTCCCAGCACTCGGGAGGCAGAGACAGGAGGATTGCTAAGTTCGAGGCTTGCCTGGGCTACATAGTGAGCGCAGAGCCAGCCTGAACTACAAAGCGAGACTCTGTCTCAAAAAAAAAAAAAAAAAATGTCTACTACTCTTGAAACAAAGCTCTAAATCCCAGCAAAATCTCCCCAACCAATAGCAGATTAGGAAAAGGAGCACAATACACTCAATTCTTTTTGTCCAAAGAAGAACAAAACTTCAGTTTCTAAGACTTCAGTTATATTTCGAATATTTGCTAAAACTTGCACTGAAAGTCATAAAACAAAAACGGAACAAGAGAATAAACCTTAAGCTAGGTTATAAGATGAGAGACCTAATTAAAGGCAAACAAGTGATCACTGTGTCAAAGGAAGCAGTGAGATGACTCGTGTGCAGGAAGCTGGATTCGTGATCACCACCAATGAGATGTGTAAACAGGAACAGCTTTTTGGTGAGGTATTTTGGCAACATGGTCTAAGTTTAACAGCAAATCATAATTTGGGAACTATGTTCCAAAACTCATTCCAGTAGATGATTTTGCTTTTACCTATCTATCCCAGGCAAGTAAACAGAAATATGATCTAGTACCTTATTTCTATGTGAGAAATTACAACACACCAAACTACAATGAAAATGACTATGTAGATGTTATTTTCTGGGTGGCGGTACAATTCTGTTTTGCCTTCTGCCTTTAACTGTATAGGTCATAGTCTAACATCTGTCAAGTGGTTTTATAAAAATAAAAACATTATAAAATTATTTAAGATGAGACAAAACACTAAGAGCAGAGTTTGTACTGATTTCTTAAAATTTAGTGAGGTCTGGCCGGAGGGTTAGCTTAGTGGTTCCAGCGCCTGCCTCGAAGCACAAGGTCCTGAGTTCCATCCCCCATAACCACATACAATGCTGGGCGTGGAGACTCACGCCCACCAGCAATCAATACCACATACCACAGTGCTGGGTGTGGTGGCTCACGCCTGTTATCCTAGCACTCAGGAGGCAGAAGCAGGAGGATTGCTGAGTTTGAGGCTTGCTGGGCTACATAGTGAGCTCAGAGCTAGCCTGAACTACAAAGTGAGAACCTGTCTCAAAAAAAAAAAAAAAAATTTAGTAAGGTCTGAGTTAACTATTGCTTTTTTAAAAAACCATAGTTTTGGGCCGGAGGGTTAGCTCAGTGGTTCCAGCGCCTGCCTCGCAAGCGCAAGGTCCTGAGTTCGATACCCAGTAACCACATATAATGCTGGGCGTGGAGACTCACGCCCACCAGCAATCAATACCGCATACCACAATGTCGGATGTGGTGGCTCACGCCTGTAATCCCAGCACTCGGGAGGTAGAGACAGGAGGATTGCTGAGTTCGCGGCAGCTTGCCTGGGCACCATAGTGAGCTCAGGGCTAGCCTGAACTACAAAGCGAGACCCTGTCTCAAAAAGCAAAAAAAAAAAAAAAAACAAACCCCATAGTTTTAAAACAAAGGAAAAATAATGAAGGCTATTTTTTTGTTTTGTTTTCTCATAGCCATAAACTGATTATTTTCTCATCCAGAAATACAGGGCATCCAGTAGGTGAATGCCTTTATCATACTGCTTTAAATGAGAGTGAAGCTGGCATTTTCTATAGTCTGCTAAGCATGAACACGGAGTATAAGAATAAATAGGGGGTCAGAGGGTTAGCTCAGTGGTTCCGGTGCCTGCCTCCCAAGCGAGAGGTCCTGAGTTCGATCCCCGGTAACCACATATAATGCTGGGCATGGAGACACACCCACAACAATCAATACCGCATACCACAGCATACCATAATGCTGGACGTGGTGGCTCACGCCTGTAATCCCAGCACTTGGGAGGCAGAGACAGGAGGATTGCTGAGTTTGCGGCAGCTTGCCTGGGCATCATAGTGAGCTCAGGGCCAGCCTGAACTACAAAGCAAGACCCTGTCTCAAAAAGCATAAAAAAAAAAAAGAATAAATAGGATACATTCCTACATGCAAATTACAAAACTCCACAAAACTTTGCAATTGTGGCTCAGGCAAACATCATGTTAGGTTAATTTAATACTACAGATACAGCATCACCTTGGTGCCTCTGTATCCCTTCTCATAAAGAAGAAATTCTTAACTCCTAAAACTGGAAAGCAGCTTGGGGTGGAGGAGGGGGACTCACTGTACACCATGTGCTATGAAAAACTGGAATTTTTGGGCCGGGGTTAGCTCAGTGGTTCCGGCGCCTGCCTCGCAAGCCCAAGGACCTGAGTTCGATCCCCGGTAACCACAT
>PVIC010055287.1:0-11278 GCA_004025085.1 Thryonomys swinderianus
GCTGTTGGTCTCGGGAGCTCTTCAGCACTAACAGCTCTGAGTGTTTACAGCTCCTTCTTTGGAAATGACTGCTCTGTCCACACCACTTAGAATAAGAATCCCAAGTAGCTTTACAGGACTCTTGGGACCCACACTATCCAAGAAATAAGTCACAAGCAGGTTTACAGGAACATTGGAGTCCATCTTTATTTTAACAGGGCCTGCGCTGCAGTACACAGGGGTCAGTACGCAGAGGGAGCCCCTAGACAGCCCAAGGAATGGCTGGGAGTGCCCTGCAGGCCTGGGCCAGTGGAGGGCGGGGCTGACACCCAGGATCTGTGGGCACTGGGTGTGCTCACAAGGGGCTCAGCTCCCTCCCTCCCTGATCTCAGTCACCCAGGGTGCCCCCTCCCTGCCTCAGAAAGGCAACAGTGCTGTCTGAAGTGCAGGAAGTGAGGAGAGCACTGCACTGGCGATCTGCACCCACTGGAGAGGAGGGTGGCAGCTGGAGCCAGGGAGGATCCTGAAGCAAACTGCCCCAGTCCACTGGCAGCAGGGAGTGGCTGCTGGCCAAGCCACACAGCCCCTCCAGCCAGTCAGGACAAATGAAGAAGACAGGTGTTCCTCCTCAGACTCATTTACAAGTAACCGCCCAGTTGGTTTCCAGAGTGGCTGTACCAGCTTTCACTCTGTCAGCAAAGCAGTGCGGCTCCAGTTGCCCTTGTTCTCTCCATCTTGGATAGTGTCAGCATTTGTTGGTTAAGCAGTTCTAATGAGTATATAGTATTTCGTTGTGGTTTTGTTTTTCCCTAGTGGGAGAGAGGTTAAATCTTATGTTACCCTCATAGTAGGACTGATGATTTAGCTCAAGTGGTACTGTACCTACTTTGGAAGCACATATCATAGTAGAGCAGTCAAGTCTTTTACCTATTTATTAATTTGAATTCTTTGTTTTCTGACTACTAAGTTTTCAAAGTTCTGTATGGATTCTGGATGACCTTCGTCAGATAGATAATGTGCAGATGTTTTCTCCCAGTCTGTTTACCTTTTTATTTAGCAACATCTTCATTGTTCTTTTACAAAATTGTTTCAGCTACTCATGCTGTCTTTCTATGTAGATTTTAGAATATCTTGTCTATAGTTACAAAAAAATTTTGCTGGGAGTTTTTGGTATGAATTGTATTGAATCTGTGCATCATTTTGGAGATAATTAACATCTTTATGACATTAAGGTTTCCAATCCATGAACATGGTATGTCTCTTGATTTGGATTTTCTGTGATTTCTTTCATATTTTATAGGATACAGATTATGGGTACATTTTGCTAGATACGTACCTAAGTAGTTCACTTATGGGGCAAGTAGTTGTACACAATGCTGTTTTTAAATTTTGGTTATATTTTTCTACATGTGTGGAAAATTTACTCCAAATACATTCAAAATGAAATCATAAAATATATTTACTTCTTTATAAATATAACTTAAATTTTTAATTTTAAAATTTTAATTTAAAAACATGATGAGTCTGCAGATCAAAATTGGGCCAGTTGCTTGAAAGAACAAAGTATAAATCACATCTTTCCACACTCACTAAAAGGATAACCTTCTGTCAAATGGCCAGCATAGGATAGCACTGGACCTGAGTAGACAGAGACACAGGAGAGTTTCTGCAGCCCCACACCTGGACAGTTTCTGTGCCCTCTCATGGTGCTGAATTGCAGTGATCTCATCAAAGAATCATAACCATTTTGCTATCCCTATTTCTTTCATAAAAATTAGTTCTCTGCTAACTTGTTTCTGCTCATGAGCAAGTTTGTCTCTATCCAGGGTAATAAGACTTATTGGGCCAGGGATTTAGTTCAGTGATTCTGGCATCTGCTTTGCAAGCGCAAGGTCCCCCGGTACCACATACCACAATGCTGGGTATGATGACTCACGCCTATAATCCCAGCCCTCAGGAGGCAGAGGCAGGAGGATTGCTGAGTTCGAGTCTAGCCTGGGCTACATAGTGAGTTCAGGGCCAGACTCAACCTCAAAGTGAGACCCTGTCTAAAAAAAAAAAAAAAAGACTTAGCTGCAGCTCTTCTCCAAATGGACATTAATCTCTGTTTGCCTGGTTTTTGTTGTTGTTGCTGCTACTGCTTTTAGTACTAGGAACTTAACCTGGGGCCTTTGCACTGAGCTGTATTCTAAGCCCTTTATTTAATTATTTATGTGAGACAGTCTTGGTAAAATGCTCACCTGTCCAGGCTGAGCTTGAACTTACAGTCCTCCTTCTTCAGTCTCCCAGAGTACTCAGTATTCTCTGTACTCTTGAGTGTATTCTTTTTAATATTGGTTTTATTGGTACATTTTACATACACATTATAATCATACCAGTACATGACACAACTTCTCATTTTTCCCATTCCCCTGACCTCCCACCCCCTATATACATAAGCTTTGTTTCCTTTTTTTAACCATCAAATTTTTTCTTTCCCTTCTTTACTTACCACCGCCCCCCTTTTCCCTTTGAATATTTTCTTACTATTTCACAATGCCTATCATACATTTTAGAACTCATTTACACCTTCAGATCCTCATACCAGAGAAAAGATATGGTATTTACACATCTGTGTCCTATTTTCTTCGCTTATGAGTATGTCCTCAAGGTACATCCATTTGAGTATAAATGGCTCAAATTCATCATTTTTATGGCAAAGTAACACTGCATTTTATTAAACACACACACATCATCATCATCATCTTTATCCAGTCTCCTGTTGATAGGCATTTGGGTTGTTTGCAAGATTTAGCTATCACAAACTGAGCTGCTATAATCTTGAATGTGTTTTGTTTCCTTACTGACTGATCGTCACTGATGTTTTGGCACATTTCCTGTCTGTCTAGTGACAAAGCCCACACCTAGAGCCTTCATCTACTCATCAAAGTTCAGTAGTCAGCTTTAGGCAGCATAGAAAACCTCCACGATTCTTGCCCCTTTCTCTCATTAGCTACGAAAGAGATAGAGGTGAGGACCTTCAGTTTTATCGCCACTGTAGTCATAGATCCCTGTAGCTGTTACTTGTCTCCACCCAAACTCATGTTGAAATTTAATCCTCCTTATGCAGCATTCAGACAACCTTGAAGAAGTGGTCAGGTCATCAGGATTCTGCCCTTGTAAATGAATTAATCTCTTTATGGATTGGTGGATTAAGATTAGAGTGATTTTGTTATACCAGAAGCTCTCTGACTTGTTTATCTCTCCTCATGTCATGGCTTGTGCCCTTGGCACTTGACAGAGTGCCCACCAATAAGAAGGACCCCCACCTTGGATTTGCCAGCTTCCAGAATGATGATCTGACTAAACCTTCATCCTTTGTAAGTTACTCAGTCTGTATTATTCATTATAGTAACAGAAGACAGACTAAGACAACGCTTTGCATTAATTTTGTTTTCTAACTATACACTGCTGCTCCTTAGAAATATGATTGGTTTTTTTATGTTGGCTTTGTTTCTTATGCCCTTAAAGAACTCACTTATTTGAGGGTTTGTTTTTTTTTCATTTTGTTTATTTATGTTGGTCTGGTAGATTCCACTTTCACAATTATGTCTATGTAGACATTTGAAAGTAGGAAGAGTTTGAGTCTTTTCTTTCTAGTTTAACCTGTATATCCTTCTTTCATTCTTTCCTTTCTCTATTCCTTTTTTCCCTTTTTTTTTTTTTTTGACAGAGTCTCACTTTGTAGTTCAGACTGGCCCTGAGCTCATCATGTAGCCCAGGCTAGCCTCAAACTCCCAGCAATCTCCCTGCCTCTGCCTCTCAAATGCTGGGATTACAGTTGTGAGCCACCACACCCGGCACTGTGGTGTGTGGTTACTGGGGAGTGAATTTGGGAACTTGCACTTGCGAAGCAGATGCTGGAACCACTAAACTAAGTCCCCAGCCCAATTTTTGTTATTTTTGACATCTATTCAGGTCAAAATATTCCTGTTAGCATCCCATTTCCTACAGATCTGGATTTCTATTTCATAGCATTTCCTTTCACCCCAAAGTGCTTCCTTTAGTATTTTCTTGTAGCACAGTTCTGCTAACAACAAATTATCTGTTATTCACTTATCTGAAAATAACTTGATTTTAATCATTTTAGAAAAATATATATCAGGCTGGGGATTTACCTCAGTGGTTCTGGCATCTGCCTGGCAACCACAAGGTGCCAAGTTCGATCTCCGATACCACATATCACAATGCTGGACGTGGTGCTTCACACCTGTAATTCCAGAACTCAGAAGGCAGAGGCAGGAGGATTGCCTTAAATTCAAGGCTAGCCTGAGGTACATAGGGAGTTCAAGGCCAGCCTGAACTACAAAGTGAGACCCTGTCTCAAAAAAACTAAAAGAAAGAAGGAGAGAGAGAGAGAGAGAGAGAGAGAGAGAGAGAGAGAGAAGGGGGGAGAAATATATCAGGAAAGAACTTAAGGTCAACAGTTTTTCTTTCAACAATGTAACAGTCTTGATTGTCAACTTGATTGGATTAATAGACACTAGAAAAGTGCTCAGATTGTGAGGGTGTGAGCCTTTTAAATAAATTATCACATGGATGAATTCACAGTGGAACAGATGGTTGGGAGATGCAGCCTTGTTGGAGGAAGTAGGTCACTGGGGCGTGGTTTAAAAGTTGTATCTTTCCCTCTGGCTCTTCCTTGCTCTCTCTGCTTCTAGCTATCAAGAGGTAAGCAGCTTTCCTCTATCAAACCCTCATTGTGACATGGATCCAGTTAGGCAACCATGTGCTGAAACTTAGCAAAGTATGTCTTTTCTTCTGTAAATTGTTCATGTCACATATTTTGGCCCAGGAGTGGGAAAGTGCTAAGACAAACCATTTAAAGGTTTTGTTCCATTATTTTGATCTCCACCATTTCACCCAACAGTCAGCTGTCTAATTGCTGTTCTTTTTGGTATCCCCACTTCACTGGCTACTATTTGTTACTAGTACTTTTTTCAGTAACGGGGATCAAACTTGGGACTTTATGCTTGCAAGGCAGCTGCAGCGTCACTGAGCTACATGCCCAGCCCACTGGCTGCTACTTGTAAAATTGCCTTTTCATCTTGGGTTTTCATCAGTTTGTCTATGGTGTTCTTAAACATGATTTTCTTTTTTCTTTTCTTTTTTTTTCTTTTGAGACAGGGTCTCGCTTTGTAGTTCAGGCTGGCCCTGAGCTCACTATGGTGCCCAGGCAAGCCGCCACGAACTCAGCAATCCTCCTGTCTCTGCCTCCCAAGTGCTGGGATTACAGGCATGAGCCACCACATCCGGCACTGTGGTATGCGGTGTTGATTGTTGGTGGGTGTGAGTCTCCACACCCGGCATTATATGTGGTTACCAGGGATCGAATTCAGGACCTTGCGCTTGCCAGGCAGGCGCCGGAACCATTGAGCTAAACCTCCGGCCCTCTTTTTTCTTTTCTTTTCTTTTTCCTTGTAGAAGTTCACTGCATTTTTTGGATCTGTTGATTTATGCTTTTCAAGAAATTTAGAGAAATTTTGGCTTTTATTTCTTCAAATACTTTTCACATCCTAGTTTATTTTTCCTCAGCTTCTGATATTGTAAATACATCTATATTAGGCTGCTTTATATTGTAATTTAGATTCTGTGTGTGATATCAATATTTTTTCTCTTTGCTTTCAGTTTGGATAATTTCTACTGACCATTAAATTCACTGACCTACTCTTCTGTGGTGTCCACTCTTCTCTTAAAATCATCAAATAAATTTTTAATTTTAGATATTGTTTTGTTCAGATTTAAATGTTATATCTAGTTCTTTTTAGTATTATCTCCCAGAATTCCCATCTGATTCTCTATAATGCTTTCAACATGTTAAAAATAGTTGGTTTTAAATTTAAAGCCTTGCTCTAGTAATTCTAGAGCAAAACAATAAAAATCTAATAATTCTTTTCAATCCTTTATTTCTTGATTATGGTCAAAACTTTCTGTTTTTCTAATTTTCTCCTTTAAATCTTATTATATGTTATGGCTTGTATCTAGAGGACCCCCAAAACCTCATGTGGTTAGGCCAGGGATTTAGCTCTGTGGTTCCAGCACCTCATAAGTGCAAGGTCACAAGTTCACTCTCTGGTACCAAAAAAAAACTTTATGCAGTTGAAAATGGGCTTTTTCAGTGGTAGCTGGATCTAGCGTGTATGATGCTGGGATCAAGGGTGTCTGATTATTAAGTTAGTCCATTGATTAGTTTGGCATAGTTGTGAGTGTTATGTACCCTGAGGGTGGATAGCCTAGGTAGAGTATAAATGGTCAGAAAGAAGCTGCTGTTGCTGCTGGTCACTTGTCACTTGGCTTGCTCACTTCTTCCTTCTGCTTCCTGCCTGCCATGAACTATTTCTCCTCTGTGATACCCCTCTGCCTTGGAGCCAGCCAACTGTGAATTAAATAAGCTTTTCCTCTTTTAATTTTGGGTGTGGGGTATTTGGTCTCAGCAATGAGAAAACTAAGGCACCATACATGGTATATTGTAGGGAATGTGGACCATACTGTCTGAATACAAATGTTGAATTTTAGTTTGGCAAAATTGCTAGCAGATCCACTTAATCTTCATAGAGTTTATTTCAGATTTTATTAGAGTAGATTTGGGATTTGTGTTCACTTTGTACTTAGGTGCAGAGTCCTCACTCGAGGGCAGGGTCTACTCCTAAAGCATGACTGTTCTGGAATTTCAACTGAACTCCTGGTGTGCTTAGGGTGGGACCTCCACTCTGAGACACCGCTGCATAATTCTGACATGTCCTTCTAGGTCTCTGTCCCTTATCTAATTGCATCTGCCCAACTCCCAACAGCTGCTTTCTTCTGGGCCTCACAGAGTCTCATTCTGAACTTCAAGTCTCCATGGCAAAGCCCCACATAGACTTTGAGGGCACATTCCTATGATGCTTCTGCCCCTGTACACCCTGCTCTGAAGACTCCACCTGTCCCTGTAACCCTGAACTCTGATCTTTGCCTCATCAGCTAACCATGATTGTTGCTCCTGGCTTGTGCTCACCTCCTTGTGTCATACTCTGGAAAATGTCCAGGCAGTTATCTAGGGGGATGGTGGAGCTCACCCCAGTTTCCTTTTTCTTGAAGATCACAGCTCCTTGCTATAGTCCAAACCTGGAGACACTTTTCTCACATATTTCCTTCAGTTTTAGTCATTTGCTGTAGGAAGGTAAGTCTGAATTGACCCATCATGACTGAAAGCAGAAACCTAATCAGTCTTTCCTTTTTGTTAAGTGGGGTCTACTTTACATACAGTAAAATGCATACAAATTCAAGGTTTGGTGAGTTTTGACAATAGTGTGCACCTTTGTGGCCACCACCCTGTCATCTGCTTTCTGTCACGATACCATTCATGCTGCCTGTCCTAGGATCCTATGCAAATGGAACCAAACAATATGGACTTTTTTTTTTTTTTTTGGTGGTACCAGGGATCAAACTTGGGCCCTTCTGCTCCCAAGGTAGGTGCGGAACCACCTGAGCTAAATCCCTGGCCCTAATATGAATTCTTTATATCTGGAGTGTATCCTCAGCATATTTTTGAGTTGTATCCATGTTGTTGCATATATCAGTAGTTCATTCTTTTTGGCTTTTTTGTTGTTGTTGTTTTGTTGTGTGGTGTCATGTTGTGTTTTTGAGACAGGGTCTTGCTTTGTAGTTCAGGTTGGCTCTTAGCTCACTATATGTAGCCCCAGCAAAGCTCGAACTCAGCAATCCTTCTGCCCCAGCAAACCTCGAATTCAGCAATCCTCCTGCCTCCTGAGTGCTTACAGACATGAGCCACCACACCCAGCATTGTGGTATGTGCTTCTGATTGCTGGTGGGTGTGATTCACAGTGCCCAGTATTGTTGTATGTGGTTACCAGGATCAAACTCAGGACCTTGCGCTTGCTAGGCAGGCACAAGAACCACTGAGCTTTCATTCTTTTTTAAATGGAAAGCAGTACTCAGTTATAATAAATGTGCACTATTTCTATGCTTCTGTTGATTGCTTGAATAGTTTCTCATTTGGGACTATTGAGAATAAACCTCTCACTACTAATCTGTACAAGTCATTATGTATCCAGGGGAGGGAAGCCCCAAGGTTGATAATGATTTTTATGAGCTTCTGCCAAGTTCTCCAGAGTGATTATACCATCTTACATGTCCATAATGTGTGAGCATTCCAGTTCCTCCACATCCTCATCTGCATTTAGTGCTGTTGGCCTTTGTGAAATGAGATGTGATTGTGTTTTATGCATTGGATCATTTGTGTTTCTTGGCCTATAAAAAGTTCATTATGTATTCTGGAAATAACTCCTTTGTCAGATACACGTACTGAAGATAAGTTTTCCTAATCTATGACTTGCCTATTATTGGATTATCTGTTTGTTTTTCATTGACTTCTACTATTTTTATCATGATCTTTCTTCTATATACTTTGTTTTCTGTACTGGGGACTGAATTTAGAGCCTTCATATTAAATGACTTCACCAGTCATTTTACTTTTTTTTTTTTTTTTTTTTTTTTTGATACAGGGTCTTGCCAGGTTGCCCAAGCTGGACTGAAATTGTGATTCTCCTGCTTTGACCTCCCAAAATAATGGGATTACAGGTGTGCACCACCACCTCTGGCACTTCACTTCTACTTTGGGTTTAATTTGCTCTGCTTTTTCTAAAGTCTGCAAAAGCTTAGATTATTTTCTAATATAAGAATTTTAAACTATTTAGTTTCCTCTAAGAACAGTTTCACCTGCACCCACCAAATTTGATATACTATGTTTTCTTTAGCATTCAATTCAATGCTTACCTTGCAATTTTTCTTCTTTAACCTATGAATTAATTACAAGTGTACCACTTAATCTCCAAATGTTTGAGATTTCTAAACATCATGTTGTTGTTACCTTTAATTTGTTACTCTGGTCAGAGTCTATTTTTATGTCTCAGCCTATCTTGGTAACCACAGAATGTTCTCATGAAAAAAAAAGTGTATTCTAGGGCCGGAGGGTTAGCTCAGTGGTTCCAGCACCTGCCTCGCAAGCACAAGGACCTGAGTTCGATCCCCGGTAACCTGGGCATGGAGACATGCCCACCAACAATCAACACCGCATACCACAATGCCGGACGTGATGGCTCATGCCTGTAATCCCAGCATTCAGGAGGCAAAGACAGGAGGATTGCTGAGTTCGCGGCAGCTTGCCTGGGCACCATAGTGAGCTCAGGGCCAGCCTGAACTACAAAGCGAGACCCTGTCTCAAAAGCAAAAAAAAAAAAAGTGTATACTATAGTTGTTGTGTAATATTCTAGAAATATTAATTAGGTCAAATTGGTTGATAGTGGTCTCTCAATCCTTTATATCTTGTCCTATTTACTGAAAATTTTCAAGTACAATTCTGGTTTATATGTTTGTCCTTTATTTCTGAATTTTTGCCTTCAGGTATTTTAATGCTCTATTACTAGATAATATATTTCAGATTATTTGGTCTTCTGGATCAAGCAATCTTTGTGTCATTATGAAATGTCCAAGCCAGATGTGGTGGTGCAGCACTTGGGAGATTGATGCAGGATTACCACAAGTTTGAGGTCAACCTAGGCTACATAGTGAATTCTAGGTCAGTCTGAACTAATAGTAAGAGCCTGTCTCAAAAATAAAAGAAATTTCCAACTTTCTTTTCCTTTCCCCACTCCTTTACTCTAAAATCAGTCTGTACCTTTATATTAACAATGTCCTTTTTGGGCTAGAGATTTAGCCCAGTGGTTCCAGTGCCTGCCTAGCAAGTGCAAGGTCTCTGGTTCAATCCCCAGTAACCACACACAACAATGCAGGGCATGGTGACTCACACCCACCAGCAATCAGTACCACACACCACAATGCCAGGCCTGGTGGCTCACACCTGTCATCCCAGCACTTGGGAGGCAGAGGCAGAAGGATTTCTGTGAGTTCCAGCCTTGCCTGGATAGTGAGCTCAAGGCCAGCCTGAACTACATAGCGAGACCCTGTCTCAAAAAATATAGATATCCTTTTTATAAATAGCATATAACTTGATTTGGGAGTTTTTTCATCTAGTCTGAAAAGTTTGCCTCTTAATTTAAAGGAAATGTACTTCTATTTATGTGTTTATTTATGTATTCTTCTGTCACTACTGGTAATTGGTATTCTCCAATAGAGAAACACCTCCTGTCCTTTTCAATTTTTTGATGCCTAGGCTGGCCTTCAATTAGTGAACTTCCTGCCTCAGCTTCCCCATGCGTAGCTGGGATTCCAGGCACATACCCCAACATCTGGCAGGAAACATCTCAGCTTTCGCATCTGTCCATGTTGCTGTGTACATGTCTTTCCCACAGCATGGCTCTCCTTGATGTGCACCCTCTGCATTCACCCTACACATCCTCCTGTGATGAACCACCGGCTTCTCTTGAGTTCCCCAACTAAAATCCCATTGCTGTGCACATTCCTGTACAGGTCCCCTTCCCTGGGCAAGCATCTCTATGAGATGCTTGTCCAGGGTGGAATTGCTGGCTTACAGTGTTTCCTATACCTGGCTAAGGAGGGTTAATAACATGATAATGAAAATGATCCAGAGAGGAAGGAAAGGAGATGATGAGAAAAGGAGCCCCACACTTGAGTGCATGAGCATGGCTGCCTCTACCAGGGGCAGTGACAGTTCCTCATAGAAGATGAGAGAAAGCAGATGTCAGAGCCACGTGCAAGAAAGGGGTAGGTGTGGGGCCGGAGGGTTAGCTCAGTGGTTCCGGCGCCTGCCTCGCAAGCGCAAGGTCCTGAGTTCCATCCCCGGTAACCACATATAATGCTGGGTGTGGAGACACACCCACCAACAATCAACACCACATACCACAATGCTGGACGTGGTGGCTCACGCCTGTAATCCCAGCACTCGGGAGGCAGAGACGGGAGGATTGCTGAGTTCACGGCGGCTTGCCTGGGCACCATAGTGAGCTCAGGGCCAGCCTGAACTACAAAGCGAGACCCTGTCTCAAAAAAAAAAGGCAAAAAAAAAAAGAAAGGGGTAGGTGTGAAGGGCGGGGCTGGGAAGTCTCCCTCTGCTCCGGGAAGCAACAAAGGAAAAGACTGCCAAAGAGGTACAAGAAACCAGAAGGAGGGCCGGAGGGTTAGCTCAGTGGTTCCGGCGCCTGCCTCGCAAGCGTAAGGACCTGAGTTCGATCCCCGGTTCCCACATATAATGCTGGGCGTGGTGGCTCACGCCTGTCATCCCAGCACTCGGGAGGCAGAGACAGGAGGATTGCTGAGTTCGCGGCGGCTTGCCTGGGCACCA
>PVIC010055288.1:0-11332 GCA_004025085.1 Thryonomys swinderianus
ATCTGTTTCTTAGAAAAAGTTTTAACACAGAGATGAATGAAAGTGTCATTGAAGATAAAACATCAATAATGTCCACTTGGATTCTGTTCTGTATTTGAGCTTTGTTCAGTTCTGCTGGTGTCATTAGATGTGAGAGTTAAGAATGGATCAAGTTCCTGTAACTAGCACAGGAAACCAATACCTCACCATAGGAAATCAACACTCTCCTATTAAGGCTTGTCAAAGCTGTTCCTGTCTCTGATAAAACAACCAGGCTTATCAGCAGTAAGTAGATGAGGTCACTCAATACTGTAATTTTAGAAGGCAAAAACAAATGGCATTTTGTTTTCATAAAGGTCTCTGTTGTGAACTTCTCTGTGCAAAGTGTAAAGAATGAATCATTGGTCTAACAATAGTTCTCATACAGTGGGAGCCTGCTACAGTATATTTTAAAATTAGAAGCAGGCGTTTTTATCAATTATCATTTATTTCATTACAACATGGAAAATGTCATACTGCAAATAAGTGGTTGGCCTTGAGTCTGTTTTTTTTTTTCCATCTATAAGTCACTGGAGACTTTCTCCATCATCACACAACATGCAAAACCAGGCCGATTCTTTCTGTTATTCTTGGTATGCAGGAATGTCCCATCCCCTTATGGAGCTCTTGCTTTTCATAAGGGAGTTTTCCCTTATAAAAACCAGACTCTGCTTTTACCTGTTCTACACAACAGCTCAGTGATGCCAAGAGCCCAGATCAAAGCCTCCCTAGATGGTGGCAGCTCCTTGAGAAAAAACCTTCCAGCCTATGATGAAGTATTGCTATGGCTGAATAAGCTCCCTTCCAGTAGCATCTGAGGAAATGGGGAACATTTCTGCCCTTTGATTGTGCACCATCAGCTTGAGTATGATCAAGCTACTGGGCCTCAGGTTAAACGAGAGTCACAGCCAGGAAAGACAGTTTTGAGAAGAAATTTAGGAAGTAAATCCAAGCTTGTGTGGACACCTGGCTAGATAAATGGAGTAAGCCCCACCTACAACAAAGAAGCAGGGCAAGAAGCACACCCAGGATTCTGTAAACAAGGACCAAAGCACAAATTTACTTTTAAAAGAAGGGGAATTAAGGTAGGAAAAAAGGAGAAGATAATGATTGGTTAAACACCTGCTATTTTGTGAGTCATCAAACCCCTACTTATACTTAATGTTTATCATCTTTCATTCACTCCTTTGTCTTCTTGGTATGTAACAAACACTAATCCAGGTATTGGAGAAAAGACCATTGTCTTGTGAATCTTACACATGTGCAGGGAGGAGGAAATAATAACAGTATGTTTCTAAAAACAATGAATTTTATATAAAAATGTGTAACAGAGTGTTGTGCAAAAAAGGTGCTGGGAGAGGAGATTTTTAATCTGATGATCAGAGAAGGCAATTATGAAAGGACATTGATACATAATCTTAAGCAACTAGCAGAGACTAGCCTTTTGGGGAAGGTCCAGGAGAAGAGTGCTCCCCCATATAAAGGTCAGCGCCAGAGAAGGCCCTGGACAGGAGAATTATGAGACTTCAGAGGCAGAGCGGTGGGCAGAGGAGGCCTCACTGGCACAGGATGGGAACTCATAGTGAACTGGATTCTGATGTCAAGGTGATGAAGTTGCCTTGGAAGCTTATGGGGAATGTCAGGAACCGAGCAGGGGTATACACATCTTTGAAGTAGTTCCATGGAAATGTACTATAGAGGATGAGCCTATTTATACATAATGAAACACATACAGAAGTAAAGTGGCATTCCAAAGCAGGCACATTTAGAAGGTAGAGCCAAATTATAAATCCAGGAATGATTTGACTCTATAAACTTGCTTCTCATCCCAAGAAACACAGGCAACTTGGTAAAAAGGAAAGGCTTCACTGAAAGCTAGCTCTGAGGAGATGAGGGGCCTCGAGTTATTGTCTCATGCACTCACATATCGAAGGTCCTCAGAGAGTAGAAAAGAGGGGAATGAGAGTATCATAAGATGAACAAGTTCGAGTTTATTCCTTTTTCCAAGGTCTTCTTCCAAGCACCTTGCTGAAAACCTAAATTTTGGGATAGGGATTTAGCTCAGTGGTTCCAGCCCCTGCCTCATAAGTGCAAAGTCCTGAGTTTGATTCCCAGCACACACATAGTTCCAAATTGCATTCTCCTAGTGCTAGCATGACCACAATTTATCTGTCCTTCTAGGCTAAGAAACAGACTGAATTGTGGTTATTTGTTCAGCCTAAGGAAGTTTGGAGGAGCTCCAGCTTCTAAAAGAAAAATTCTAACTTTGTAAGACTCATTTTTCCCTGTCAGGTACATTACTACTTCTTTTGAGGCTTCTGGTAGCATACCAAGTGGCTGGACCCTTAATCTACACAGTGTGATGATCTAGGATTTTTTTTCTTTCTCTTTATTTCTTTTCTTTCTTTCTCTTTTGGCAATTAAGGCACTGGTCAAAGAGTTTTGGTATTGGTTTTGATTCTTCTGTGGGGCCATCAGTTATTAGCTCAGGCATACAGTAAAGTATTTCTTTTCTTTACTACTTAGCTAATATTCCCTATTTGGTTCCATGATTGCCTAATCCTGAATATAAATAATCTCTGTTTTTACCTTAACACCTTTGTTGTATAATTTAAATCCTTCAGTGAGACTGATGTACGTATGATGTGAAGAATTTAGATTTTATGAATTGGTTTGAAGGGAAATCACATTTAATCACTTGAAGAGGCTGTATTTTAATGATCTAATCATGTACAACATGTCTGAAAAACTGGAATTCTTGTGAAATGCTTTGAAAAGAAAGTATTTTTAGTCATTTGAAGAGATTGTATGTTAATGCAATGCAAATTTTTAAGTAAGTAGCACACTCAACTTCTTTTATAAGAGATTAGCCAGTAGCACTTCAATTTACCAAGAACAAGGTCAAATTAAGAATAAAATACAAGGCACATCTGTCTGAAAACATCAGAGAGCTATACAGACAGCTGGAACTTAAGAAACAAATATCCCAGAAGAAAAGCCCAGAAATACAATCACAACTCTCATAGTCATTTTTTTTTCTTCTTAAGCACTTGAAGAAATATTGTCAATCTTAAGCTTATTTTTCTAGAGAAGATATCTTCCAGTTCATTTTGTAAGAAATAATAATCTTAATATCAGTACTCCACAAGATTATTTTAAGAAAAAAAATTTTTGTAAACAAACTGAGTTTACTGGTCCATTTTAGGCATACATTATGATCATGTTCCCTATTAGGGATTTGTACCTGTATATGACTTATTTTGATTCTTATTTTTTCCATAATTCTGTCCTCCTTTCAGTCCCCCACTCACTATATACATAAGCTTTGTTTCCATTTTTTTTTCTTTTTACCATCAAATTTTTTCTTTACCTTCTTTGCTTTTTCCTGCACCTCATCCAGTTACCATTTCCCTTTGAACATTTTTTTTCTCTACTTCATAATACCTATCATACATTATGGACCTAATTTACTCCTTCAGTTTCTCACACTAGAGAAATGGCATGGTATTTAGACATCTCTGTCCTATTTATTTCACTTAGGACCAGGAGTTCAAGGTACATTCGTTTAGCCAAAAATGTCCTAATTTATCACTCTTTATGGATGAATAATACTACATTTTTAAAAACACCCCACATCTTTATTTTTGGTTTTAAAATAAAAGGAAACATCATATGGTCAATTCAGTGAAAATTAATACTATACTTAACACCCCAACAGGATCAATTATGAAGGAAATATAGGCTTCAATGTGGGTCACAATGTAATAAAAGTTCTAGAAGAAACTGAAGGGTATATTCATGATCATGGAGCACCTACACAGTAAGAAGTAGCCTTCAAGAAAATATTCAATTATGTAAAATTACAAACCTAGGCAAAAACTGGCTCAAGGAGAGTAGACAAGCCATTGAAGCTACAGAATGTAATCCACAGCAACACTATTATCTTTTACAGGGCCTTGCCTGCACAGTAACACACAAACTCACAGAAATCAGTGAGAAAAGGGCAATGTGGATAGTCCAGGTAGAACACAAAAGATATGTAGACAGGTTACAAAGGGAAGTTGCTAGACAAGTGATAAATGAGAGCAAGATTATTAGCCACCTAGACACCACACAAATAAGAGACACCATGAAATATCATCACATGAATTTTAAATCATATATGACAAAAGCTCTGCAAAATCTGGGGTAACAGAGTCTCTCACACTGCTGCTTGAAGGATGTATTAGTCTAGCACTTTGGAAACGTAGTGGCACATACATATGTCATATGACTTGGCACTTCCCATCTTAAAGATAAACCAAGAAAGTATGCCCATGCGTGTCAAAAGACATCATTAAGGATGATTATTGTAACCCTGTTTTATCAGCCACAGATCACCTAAAATTCTAGTTTCACCAAACAGAACAGATAAAAGTGGCACTGAAGTTGTATAGTGCCATTCTACACAAAAATGAAAATAAATGACTTGCTAACTACAACCAACACAGAGAAATAAAAAAAAAATTCTACAAATTAGAGGAATTCAGAACCAAAAGTAAATTCAGAAATAGAAGTCAGAATAATCTTTATCTGTATGAGGAAATAAATGACCAATGAAGCCAAGAGGAGTTTCACTGATGCTGAAAGTCCTCTCTACCCTGTTTTTTCTAGTCATCAAAGATGTATATTCTTTCACAATGGACCACCAGAGCCTGGCATGCTGGCATACCCCTGTCATTTCAGCACTCAGAGAGGCCAGTGCAAGAGGATTACAAGTTAGAGCTCAACTTGGGCAGTTCAGTAATTTTAAGAAAAGCTGTTCACTAACAATAGAGATCATGTTGCATTTCTCCTGTGCTTTAGCCACAAATGGCTTTGAAGAAGAAAATGCTGTCTGGGATATGGCCACCTTGTAGTGGAGGGAAAAGAGATGGACAGAAACACATAATCCCTCCCTAGGCTGCTTCTTGGGAGATAAAAAGACTATATCCACTTCCAGTATGCCCAGGGATGATCTCAATGAGGCAATAAGGAGAGGACTACACTGAAGGTGAGAAAATATTTTGAACAAATGTATAATTTTCCATGAGATTTTTTAAAAACTTTGAATCTTTATTGGTATGTTATACACATCATGATTATACTCAATAATGAGAATTTGTACAAGTATATGACATGATTTAATTCTCATTTTCCCATTTCCCTACCCACCCTACAATGCCTTGTCCCCCATATACATGTTTTTTTTTATTACCATCACATTTTTCTTTCCCCTTGTTATTTACCTCTACATCCTATTTCCCTCTAAATATTTTCTGTTTCTCAATATCTATCATATATTCTAGAACTCATTTGCATCTGTTTCTCATACCAGAGAAAAGATACAATATTTACACATCTGTGAGCAATTTAATTCACTTATGAGTATTTCCCGAAGGTACGACCATTTGAGTATAAATGACTCAAACTTACCATTTTTCATGGCAGATGATTTTTTTTAACAGAGCAGTTCTAAACAATTATATAGTAAATTTTCTTCCTGGATAAATTTAAAGTTTTCAATTGAAACAAGGTAGAAAATGTATTTTTAAAACTTTCCTAAAATTTCAAAGAAATTCTATATGACTGATTAGATGTAAATGAGTTCTAGAATGTATGATAGGTTTTGTGAAATAGGAAAAACTCAAAGGAAATGTGTTAGGGGAAAGTAATAAGGGGAGAAAATAAATATGATTTGAAAAGAAAAAGAAAGCTCATATATATATATATATATATATATATATATATATATATATATATATATATATATATATATATAGTGGGAGGGTTGAGGGTTGTGGGGTGGGTTGGGATATGGGTAAAAATGAGAATTAACTTGTGTCATATACCGGTACAAATTCTCCACTGTTAAGTGTGATTGTGAGCTGTATGTAAAATGTACCAATAAAGAATTCAATTAGAAAAAAAAAGCTATCTGTAAGATTATGTTGTAAGATTTTTCATTCACAAGATGATTCTAAAAGTTTTACAAAAGCCCAAACAATTAATGCCTCTCTGTCTATAAAAATGAGCTATTATTCACAGTGATTATTTTAACTTTGGAGCTGTTTTGGAATCTGTTTATTCTGTATCATATGTGTCATTTCAAATACAAATAGTTTAAATAAGATAATTTCATGGCTGCATCTTCAAAAATCATGGTATTTAAAATATAATGTTTATATTTCTCATAAATAAATAAGGTTATCTTTTCCATTTGTTGAGCACAACAAAACTTACATTCCATTGTTACTACAAGAAACCATATGTCCATAAGTGTGGGGGGGCTATGGAGGCCAGAAGAGGCTTATTACTATGGGAGATCTATCCTAGGCCAGGCAAATTACTAGCCTTTTTTCATATTTCCTCTTACTTTCTCCACATTTAACAGAGCCATAGTACCTTTTATAAATAGTACTGTGGGTTTCACTTCCAAACCACCCACTATAGTTCTATACACAGTTACCAACATTCTTCTGTTGTGGTTAGAAACAGATGTATAAAATAAACAACAAACTTACCAAGTCTACAAGGCCACAGACCCCAAAATCACTGCTTTTCTGATAAATCACCTTTTTCCTCTCATCTACTCTTTGCCTATACTTAAAAATTCCAAAAGTATCATATCAGTGTTGACAAATTACCATATTCCAAGCAGATTACATGACTCCATACATGTTAATCTCTAGTCCACATTTGTTTTGAACATACTTTACTTCATTTATATTCCCTCCTGGACAGTGAAAGTAAACTTGTAATCACACTGTTCTGGAAATAGTTCTTTGCTACATTTTAACTGGCACGTAATATTTTGTAGTTTTGTAGATATATAAAACTTCTTCATTGGCTACTACTAAGGCTTAATGAGAATAAAATAAACACACTGGAAAAAATACAGGTGCTGAGGAAGGTCTGTTTGTACATGCTGTACGTGTGCCTCAGAATCTGTGATGACATCTTGGAAGGAACAGGTGGAAAGACCAGTAGTAGATAGGCAGAATGTATTAATGGATTTCTTCAGAAACACAATACCTGTTATTTCTATACTTTAAATCAGTGGTAGGATCAAGAGGCCAATGGGAGTTAGAATGACTCAGATACTTCTTTAAGTGTCTCTGATTATTAGGTTGAAAAACAAAGAATACATCCTGTAGGCTTCTGATTGATAACTTGGGCCATATTTCTTGATAAATGATTGTTAAAATACTCTTCTCTTCCACAATTTTAAATGATTTTTTTGTGCCTTGTCAGGAAAAAAAAGGAGAAAGAATAAAGAAAAGAGAAGGAAAAGGAACACGGACTAATAATGATTATTTCCAAGACAAACTCCATAATAAATGTCTCACAACTGGTTTGGGTGTTTCATTTAATCCTTTACCACAGCTCCCATTACACATCTGTCTCTGTACAGATTCACTGGACACATCGATGCTCTTTTGTTGTGTTAGTCTAAATAATGGTACAGCATCTATGCTCATGCTGATGGCTACAATTTTATCTGAGAATATGAAAGTTCAGAGAGAAGAGATCAAGAAGTACCTCATTTTTTCTGTTTTCCAGTGGAAGAACCAAAAATTTAGAAGCCTATATGGTACTTTAAAATATCATACAAAGAAGCCAATTTTCAATCATATGTAAACATAATTATTTAACCAGGACAACAAAGGCTGTTGTTCTAGTAGTTGTTCTCATTTTCCAGAGCAAATTTTTCATTACAACTCATAAAAAATGGTATCCACTGTGCAGCTTGCTTATTGGCTCATCACTGTGTGTGTGGTGCTCCTGATAAAGCTGAACCCAGAAAGATATTTACAGTTGTAGTTGAATTAATATAATTATTCTAATTATATTACATTTCAACAGCCTGATATACTTAACTTTTATAATTTTCTCTTTCAGGATATATTCTTAATTTGGTTTTAGCATTTTTATGAAAAAATCATGTTGGCTCATTTGGAAAGTTATTGAAATATCACTAAAGTTTATATTTTTTTCCTTTTTGATCTGTGTTTCCTTACATAATGGTAACCAATTATATCAAGTTGTCAACTGCTAGTCACAGTGAAAATTCAACATACTAATTATCTCATTTCGTACTTACTGTTTCCTGTTTTCCTAGAAGTGCTGATGAAACTTTTAAAGTTGAGTAACCAAATTGCAACCTAAACACACTTATTTATCCCAAAGTGCCAACATTGCAATTGGACCCAAATACTGAGGATTTAATTTAGAAATAACTTACATATTAACATATTTTGTCTTAAAAGAAAAATAGTGTGTATCATACATTACCCACCACTACCTTAGAGAGAGATTCCACTATGTAACAGTAAAACCAACCCAAACATTTCATATTGTAAGAAATGTAATCGTGATGTTTATATTTAATGTACCAATAAATTGAATTACATTTTTTAAAAATCCAAAGTAAAAGAAATGGAGTTCACAAGAAGCCACATAAAATGGGGTGTCATGTTATCAGTAGGTCAATGGACTGCCCAATATGAAGTCGATGTGATTAACTGGGGAAAGGTCACTGTGGTAGTAAGGATGAGAGAGGGTAGTGATGCAGCTGTGCAGACCACATCAGCCGAATCCTGTCTGGAGTCTGCCATCAACTTGGGTTAGTTGACAGTTTCAGCTGTAGAATAATATTCTGGACAGTGCCAATCAACCTAGAAATCTCTTTCTGTCTTGGCACCCATCCTATGAGTCCTAACTTGGAATGTTCAGTTTCCCTGATTGGCCCTTGCCCAACCATCTGAGAAGAACATCCCTTATGTAAAAAGGGATGGAAAGGGAAGTTGACTGCATCTCCTTACATGTAAATGTAGGGCATACTATTAAGAAATCATGAGACATAAGATTCCTAAGTTACCGCAGCTAACAATAGGTAGAAGTATAGCACAAAGTAGACCATAGGTCATACTGCTGAAGAAGAAAATCATCTAAGTCCAGACAGGTATGGATACTCAAATGCCTGGATCATGCTTTCCCAAGGAAGACCTGCACACACATGTAATGAACAAAGGCACTTTTATTAGCACAGCATGCGGTGGGTCTACCAATATTGGATTGGAGACCAAGAAGAATGGGTACTGGCCCCTTTTAAGGGCATTTAAGGGTAAACACGGGAGGGAGACCTAAACCTACTAATAACTGGGTAATAATTTGATCTATCATACTTATCATGTGTTCATTGGTAGAGGAGGAACAGGAAATACAGAGTCATCTTGTGGGAGGGATAACTAAGTGAGAACAAGGAAATCCTTGGTAGAAACAGCCCTGGCAATTAACTAACAGATTAACTTACTAATAAATTATGTGAGCTATGCCCCTTCAGGCTTACTAGCAGATTGCTGTACTTGGTGACCAGCACAACCAGCAACCTTATCAATTTGCTTAGTTTTTCAGGGAACCTTCCATGATTAGCACAACCAGCAAGTTGTCACAAGTTATTTTTACAGAATATATATCACATTTGCACAGGATGTTTTTACAAAGTACAAAGTTAGTTCACATTTGAAATATCAGATAGGGATGACTTATAAAATGAAGATTCTTTGGTCCTAACAGATACCTGTTGAGAATATGATTTGGAAGAAATAATGGGAAGGTCAAAATTGATCAGGCCTGTAATCCCACCAACAGTGGAGAAGGGTTCTTTTCTCCCCACAGACTCACCAGCATTTATTGTTGGTTGATTCTGTAAAAGCAGCTATTCTTTGTGGAGTGAGATGAAATATCAGTGTTGTTTTCATTTGCATCTCTCAAATGACCAGCGATGTTGAACACTTCTTCTTTTGATTCTTACCTGCTTTGACTTCTGCCTCTGAGAAGTGTCTATTCATTTCAGATGCCCATTTTTGAATTGGGTCTTTAAACTTGGGGAAGCTGATATGCTCAAATTCTTCATATATTGTAGCTAATAGCACTTTGTCTGATAAACAGCTAGTAAATGTTGTTGGTTATCTTTTACCACTGCCAGTGACTTCTTTTGCTGTGCAGAAGCTTTTCAATAGGATGAGATCCCATTTGATTCTTTCTGCTAGTTCTTGTGCTATAGAGGTTTTATTCATGAAGTCTCTGCCTAAGCCAATGTCTCCAAGAGTTTTACCTAACCTGTTTTCCAGCAGGCTTTTATTGTTTCTCTTTTAATGTTTAAGTCTCGAATTCATTGTAAATTTAGTTTTGTACACAGTGAAAGAGATAGGTCTAGCTTTAGTTTTTGGCAGGATAAAGACCAGTTTTTCCAGCACTATTTGTTAAAGAGACTGTCTTTCCTACATTGAGGAAGTTTGGCTCCTCTGTCAAAGATTAGGTGTCTTAGTGTATCCAGGGTTGTTTCTGGGTCTTCTAATCTATTCAACTGGTCCTCAGGTGTGTTACTTTGCCAGTTACATGCAGTTTTTATCACAGTGGCTTTATACTACAGTTTTAAGTTGGGGATTATAATACCCCCATGCCATGTCATGGTTGCTTAGAATTGCTTTTGCTATTCTAGGTTTCTTGTGGTTCCAGATGAATTTTTTGATGATTTTCTCTAGCTCTGTGAAGTATAGTGTTGCAATTTCAATTGAAATTGCATTGAATCTTCTGTAACCATTGTGGAGATCAGTGCAGAGATTTCTCAGAAAACTAGGACTGGGGTCCCATTTGACCCTGCTATCGCCTGCTACGAATATACTCAAAGGAATTTTAAAAATTACATTGGAAAGACAGATGTACAACCTTGTTCATAGCTATTTATCAGACAAAGGGCTATAATCTACAATATATAAAGAACTCAAACAGATCAGCCTCCCCAAGTTTAAAGACCCAGTTCAAAAATGGGCATCTGAAATGAACAGACACTTCTCAGAGGCAGAAGTCGAAGCAGCCAAGAAACATATGAAGAAATGTTCAACATCACTGGTCATTTGAGAGATGCAAATGAAAACAACACAGATTTCATCCCACTCCACAAAGAATGGCCGCTATCACAAAAGCAACCAACAATAAGTGCTGGTGAGTCTATGGGGAGAAAGGAACCCTTCTCCACTGTTGGTGGGATTGCAGACTTGTGCAACCATTGTGTAGATCTGTGTGGAGATTTCTCAGAAAACTAGGACTAGGGGTCCCATTTGACCCTGCTATCCCCCTGCTAGGAATATATCCAAAATAATTTTAAAAATTATATTGGAAAGACAGATGTACACCCTTGTTCATAGCAGCTCAGTTCATGATAGCTCAATCTTGGAAACAACCCTAATGCCCATCAACTGGAGACTGGATAAAGAAGATGTGTTTTTTT
>PVIC010055289.1:0-11317 GCA_004025085.1 Thryonomys swinderianus
AAACATGCTAATAAAAATAAATTTTAAAAACTTTAGTTCGTCCATGATTTGTCTTTAATTTTCTCAGCTGAGTATTTTTCAAAAAATAGTAGTTTTCATTGTAAAAACAAAATGCAAACACTCCTCACTTAGTGACCAAGTTCTAGCTGTGATGGCATCATTAAATGCATTGGTTGCTAAATGAGTAATTGCGCACAGTATGCACATTACAACATTCAGAACAAAGATATGGTTAAAACTCCAAGCTGATGATTTTGCTTTGATTCCTTAGCTCTTCCATGCAGTCCTACAACAGGACATCAAGCTACAGCACTGTACTGCAGAAGAAGCCACCGTAAGCTGCACGGCTCCTCACGTTTCTGCAGTGGAAGTCTGAATGCATCGTCTGAATCTGACGGAGTGCCTCCACAGGAAAGTCTGAACAGGTGTTAAACAGGTAGGCCTGTACATAAGGAACATCTGTAGTCCTCTGTGACTGAAATCTTATGGCGATGACCTAAACTTTCCCAAGAGTTATCTGATAAAAATAAGGATCACGGGCTGGAGATTTAGCTCAGTGGTTTCAGTGCCTGCCTCGCAAGCGCAAGGTCCTGAGTTGATCCCTGGAAACCACATACAATGCTGAGCATGGTAACTCACGCCCACCAGCAATCAATACCACATACCACAGTGCCGGGTGTGGTGGTTCATGCCTGTAATCCCAGCACTCAGAAGGCAGAGACAAGAGGATTGCTGAGTTCAAGGCTTACCTGGGCTGCATAGTGAGCTCAGGGCCAGCCTGAACTACAAAAGCGAGACCCTGTCTCAAAAAAAAAAAAAAAAATCGGATCACTTTCCACCCTCATGTGGATTTTGATGTTTAACTGCTGCCTAGGGAACAATAGGGCAGGAATTGCAGCTGACCTGCTTCTCATCTGGAGGATGCTCCTCTTCGACCTTCAGGGAAATGGGTGAACTGGAAGTAGAAGTGGAATCGCTGCATGTCGAGGCAAATGAGTCTGGAGAGGAGTTATTTGTTGCTCTCCAGAGAGTGGACGCTGATGCAGACATAGTTCCTCCACCCTTCAAGAGGGTCTCCGCCATCCCAACCAGTTCTTCAAACTGGGCAACTGCCTGTGGCAAGACTGCCATGACAAAAGAAGCAGCAGCTTACAAATAGGTCAAAAAAGGTGTGCACACTTATTATTATGTGTAGGTGCACAGAAGTAGGTGTACAGAAGTAGGTGCAAGACATTGCTACTATTTGCTACCTTTGGAAAAGAAACATTTTGGGGAGGGCACCTGGAAACTATTTACTTTTCATTATTCAATGATTTAATAATTGCTTAAGTCAGTTTTAAAACATTTCATTATTGTATTTAAGTGAATATGCATTACTCTGAAACTAAAAAGAACATCTTAAAAAGTTGACTTTTTTTCTCTAATTGCTAGGAGTATTACTTAAAGGTACTGAATTTTTGGCTTAAAGACAATAGTGATTTTTTTTTTTTTTTGAGACAGAGTCTTGCTTTATAGTTCAGGCTGGCCCTGAGCTCACTATGTAGCCCAGGCAAGCCTTGAACTCAGCAATCCTCCTGTTTCTGCCTCCCGAGTGCTGGGATTACAGGCGTGAGCCACCATGCCCAGCACTGTATGTGGTTTCTGGGATCAAACTCAGGACCTTGCACTTGCGAGGCAGGTGCCAGAACCACTGATCTAAATCTCTGGCCCAATAGTGATTTTGTTTTAACCAGTCACCTTCTAGAAGCTCACATTATGCTGGTTTGAGTACAATGATAAAAGTGGACATTTCTCATAGATTAAATTTTCTATGACCTTTGTTATAATTTACCAGGCTGTCACATTCCATCAAATTAATAAATATATACTGCGGCAGTTCAAGCTTGTGTTGTCAAACATTAGAAGAATTTTTGTGATCAGCTGAATATTCTCTTTGTTGTCTTTTGTTTATTATTGGACACTTACACATTCAAAAAGTTTCATGCCTCCATGTAAAATGGTCTTCTCTGTTGCTTTATCTAGTTTGTTTCTTAGGGAAAAGTAACATGGTGTGGAGTTGGCAGAGACCTTAAACCTTGTCTAGTTCAGTTGGGCACTAAATGCATGGTTTCTTTCTTTTTTTTGATACTGGGGATAGAACTTGTGACCTTGTACTTGCAAGGTAGGAGTGGGAACCACTGAGCTAAATCTGCAGTACTAGTTCTGCACTATATCGTTGAGGGTACTCCTTGCTGGAGAGATGAAGAGACTCTGAAGTTCTTTTCTTTTTCTTAAAGTATATTATTTTCTTAAAGAGCTATAATCTTTTGAATAATTAATGGCATGTCCATCCACATCAGGGCATAAGGTACTATATTAATTGGAAAATCTCCTAAAATCTTACTTCTTGTTATTTTAGTAAATATTATCAGACACTTATTTCACCAGTGATTATTGAACATTTAATCATATTAAATATTTGTTCAGTTCTTACTGTGTCACACACTATCCTGAGAACTTTACTGATATGCATTCGTTCAGTCGCTGGAGAACCCTAATGTAGGAATTGTTACCATCTCAATATGCAGGTGAGGCCAACTAGGCAAGAGATTAGGTTATCTGTCCAGGGTCACAAAGTCAATGAAAGAAGAGCCAAGATTCAAGTGCAGATTGTCCTACACTCCAATACATGTTACACAACACAGACCAGTATGCTACATTCCCAGGACAGAACTGGGAGACACTTTTGGAGCTCAGAGTCTAGACAGAAGAGCATATTTGATGTAACTATACTGTGTAGTAAGAATTTTGTTCTGCCTAAATAGGGTTGGGACTTTGTCCTAGTTCTGGGGAGGTAACCTCTGAGTCTAAGCCCTAAGAATTTCTCAAAGTGATAGAAATGTCTTTGTTAATCATAGTAAGTCTCTAGAGCCACACCTGATGGTTTGTGCTGATTCAGTGACTCATTTGGGGGCTTTTCACACTCAAAAGCTCAAGGCTAAAGTCTGGCCAAAGCCATCAATCCAGAAAGACCCACCATACAATTTAAAGTGCAAGCATGTGGACAGGTGATCAATCAATCAATCAATCAATCCTGCTTACATCGTGAAGCTTCCATCAAATCTGATCCCTATATGTGGTGCTATAGTACACACCTGAGTCATGTACAGGTGCTGGGAGGGAGAGGACAGTGTTACTTCCATTCACATTTGGAACCTTCTGGCCTCTCTCTTTCTCTCAGATTCTAATTTGTCCTCACCCAGCAAAAATTATAAACATGAGCACAGTATGTTTGAATGAGTTCTAAATTTTCTAACAACTTGTTGAAGGTAAGGGTGGTTTGGGGGTATTTGCAATTTGTTACTGGCATTAGAAGTCTTGGGTCAGGGCTGGAGATTTAGCTCAGTGGTTCCAGCGCCTGCCTTGCAAGCGCAAGGCCCTGAGTCCAACCCCAGTAACCACATACAATGCTGGGCGTGGTGACTCTTCAGCAATCAATACCACATACCACAGGGCCGGGCGTGGTAGTTCATGCCTGTCATCCCAGCACTTGGGAGGCAGAGACAGGAGGATTGCTGAGTTCGAGGCTTGCCCTGAGTTACATAGTGAGCTCAGAGCCAGACTGAATTACAAAGCAAGACCCTGTCTCAAAAAAAAGAAATCTTGGGCCAAGTTGGCAGTCTAGAACACAATGTCCTTAGCCTTGAGGTTTGGTGAAGGTATTTCTTAAAAGAAATTAAAAACTGTAATTCTCAAGTGCCATGAAGAAGATTCATAAGGTATCCAAGCAGGTGACAAGGTAGGGCTTGATCAGGGGCAGACAAGAAGGTGAGAATGTTCAGGTTGATCTGAGAGCTGAAGCCCAAGCAGGAATTAAACAGATAAAGAGAACTGACAGTGGAGTTATTAGAAGTATAAGAAGTTCATGTTCTACATTTGAAGAATTGAAAGGCAAAACTGGACTATAAAGAGAAAAAGGGTGTTTGATGCGGAGTGAGAATAATTTAGAATAATTAATTCAATAGTAGTTTAAGAATAATTGCTATTTTTTTGAACTGTACAATGAAAGTACAAGTTCATTAACATGCAGTTCTTATCCCTTCTATCCATTTATCTCTATTCTAATTCATAGAAGGCAGAGGTGCACACCTGCCACCCAGCTGCTGCGAGCTGAGGCTGTGTCATGAGCCTGGGGTCCCGCCGGGCAACATAGAGACCTCATCCCAGCAGCAGCAATGGCAACGACACGGGCAAGAGACAGAACAACGGCCTCGTAAGATGCTCTCTCCATTTCCTCAGAGGTGTGACATTGGGTTTATCTACTTGCTGTAGAACTACATATAAACAGACTCAGCAGTAGATAGTTTTTTTATAACATTTTTTGCTTTTGCTCTGCATAATATTTTGATTTATTGATATCATAGTGTGAATAATCAGTCCTTTTTGTTGCTGATTAGTAGTCCATTACTCCGTAATTAATAATCTGCAATTAATGTATCCACATACCTATATAAGTCATATTGATGACTTATTTTCCATTCAAAACCAATTTTAATGGTTTTCTAAATATTCCAAGATATTGGTGTTGTCTATTTTATTTAAAAGCTTTTTGGGAGGGAAATTACACTGCTTCCTTTTTTTCCTTATTACAAACAAAACTCTTAGAACAACCATCTCCATATGTGTCTCCGACCATATGCTAAAAACTCTCAAGAGCTGCCAGCGTAGTGATAGGGTCAAGAGGTATGAATGTTTTCAAGACTCAGTGTTGCTTAACTTCTCTCCAGAAATATTTTTCTAAGTTACATGCAATTAGCAGTTTAAGGAATCAGCCACCCTGCTGCACCTCCAGGAACAGGTGTTACTCATTAATGACCCCCCCACACACACACACACACTGGGGATAGAACTCAGGATCTTGGACTTGTGAGGCAGGTGTGATGCCACGGAACTAAATCTTTGGCCCAACCTTCACCTCATTGTGATAGGCTAAAGTCAGAGGAAAATTTAAATTGGAAATATTTCTATAGGAAACTTGGTGTGTGAATGTGATGAGGGGAAGGAATAAATATAATACAGAAAGAAAATAAAAGAGCATGTATAAAGGGGGTGAGGAGGTGGGGGTGGGTAGGGATATGGGTAAAAATGAGAATTAACTTTTGTCATATACTGGTACAAATTCCCCAATGTTATATGTGATTTTGAGATGTATATAAATTATACCAATAAAGAATTCAATTAAAAAAATTGGAAATATTTAATTATTGTGAGATTATCTGTTCTACTTTTAGATTATTGATATTTCTTTTTGTTATCTCTGAAACCTTGAGATACTACTATTTTTCTATTTTGTTAAAACTTACAAAGTATTTGTAAAGTGCTCACAGAGATGTCAAGTACAGGGCCAGAGGATTAGCTCAGTGGTTCTGGTGCCTGCCTCACAAGTGCAAGGTCCTGAGTTCGATCCCTGGAAACCACATACAATGCTGGGCGTGGAGACTCACACCCACCAGCAATCAATACCACATACCACAGTGCCGGGTGTGGTGGCTCATGCCTGTAATCCCAGCACTCGGGAGGCAGAGACAGGAGGACTGCTGAGTTCAAAACTTGCCTAGGCTACATAGTGAGCTCAGGGCCAGCCCAAACTACAAAGCGAGACCCTGTCTCAAAAAAAAAAAGATGTCAAGTACATAATCAGTCAGCTATCATTATATGGCCTTATATATAAGTACTTTTAACCTTTTGTCTTATGTTGCAAATTTGTCTTGTTTTATGTTGACACATTTCTTATGTTGTAAATTTGTCTTATGTTTTATGCCATCTTAACATTTCTCTGAGTGCTTATCTTTTCAATTTTTTGACAACTTATAAGTATACACAAAAAACTAGGTATGGTGCCACATGGTTATAGTTCCAACCACTTGGAAGACGAGGCAGGAAAATCTTGTGAGCCCGGGAGTTGAAGAAGGTCAGGTTGCCCAGTTCAAGGTTCTGGGCAACACAATGAGTTCCTGTCTCAAAATAAAAAAGTAAATCACACATATACATAGGTTTAGTTTTAATTTTAGTTAAAATAGCAGTATTTTCCATATTTTATTCTTGTAATCATTTATTAACATCAGTTAAATTTTTTTTTTTTTGAGACAGGGTCTCGCTTTGTAGTTCAGGCTGGCCCTGAGCTCACTATGGAGCCCAGGCAAGCTGCCACGAACTCAGCAATCCTCCTGTCTCTGCTTCCTGAGTGCTGGGATTACAGGTGTGAGCCACCACGCCCGGCACTGTGGTATGTGGTATTGATTGCCGGTGGGCGAGAGTCTCCACACCCAGTATTGTATGTGGTTGCTGGGGATTGAACTCAGGACCTTGCGCTTGTGAGGCAGGCGCCAGAACCACTGAGCTAACCCTCCAGCCCCACATCAGTTAAATATTAACTCATATATTTTGTGTAGTTTAAACATCATTTTACAAATGAATTTCTCCAAGTATATTTTTAAAACTTTTTCTTCAAAGGCTTCTTCCCAAGTTTATTCTTCAAAATTCTTCTTGACTAACCAGTGTTCTACCCATTTCTCTTTTTTTTTGAGAATTTGTACCAGTATATGACATAACTTAATTCTCATTTTTCTCCTTCCCCTATCTACCCTACCTCCCCTGCCCCTATATACACAAGCTTTGTTTCCTTTTTTTACCATCGTTTTTTTCTTTCCCCTCATTATTTACCCTTAAACCCCATTTCCCTTTGAATATTTACTATTTCACAATATCAATCATGCATTCTAGAATGCATTTACAACTTCAGTTTCTCATACCAGAGAAAACATACAATATTTATACATCTGTAACCTATTTATTTCACTTGAGTATGTCCTTAAGGAACATCCATTTGAATATAAATGACTCAATCTCATTGTTCTTTATGGCAGAGTAATACTCCATTTTATTGAAAAAACCCCACATCTTCTTTATCCAGTCTAGAGTTGATGGGCATTTGAGTTGTTTCCAAGATTTAGCTATTTGCAAACTGAGCTGCTATAAACATGGGTGCACATATGTTGTTGTGATATTAATCTCGTAATTCTTTTGTGTATATTCCCAGCAGGGAAACAGCAGGGTTGAGTAGGACCTCTAATCTTAGTTTTTGAGGAATCTCCACACTAATCTCCACAATGGTTGTACCAGTCTACATTCCCACCAACAATGGAGAAGGGTTCCTTTTTCTCCACAACCTCGCCAGCATTTATTCCTGGCTAATATCAACACAGCAGCTATTCTTTATGGAATGAGATGATATCTCAGTGCTGTTTTCATCTGCATCTCTCAAATGGCAAGTGACATTGAACATTTCTTCATATACTTCTTAGCTGCTTTTACATTTTCATCTGATAATTGTCTGTTCATTTCAGATGCCCATTTTTGAATTGGGTCTTTAAATTGGGGGGGCTAATTTTTTTAAAGCTCTTTATATATTCTAGACAGTATCCCTTTGTCTGAGGAACAACTGGTAAAGATTTTTTTCCCATATTGTTGGTTGTCTTTTTGCTCTGCTGGTGGTTTCTTTTGCTCTGCAGAAGCGTTTTAGTAAGATGAGATCCCATCTGTTGATTTCTTTTGCTAGTTCTTGTGCTATAGAGGCTTTGTTCATAAAGTCTTTTTAAGTCTTCAAGGGTACTATCTAACCTGTTTTGCAGCAGGTTTAGAGTTTCTGTTTTAATGTTTAGGTCTCTAATCCACTTTGATTTTAGTATAGTATACAGTGAAAGAGATTGATCTAGCTTCAGTCTTTGGCAGGTTGAAACCCAGTTTTTCCAAGCACCACTTGTTGAAAAGGTTATCTTTCCTCCATTGAGGATGTTTGGCTCCTTTGTCAAAGATAAGGTAGCTTAGTGTATCTGGAGTTGTTTCTGGATTTTCTAATCTGCTCCACTGATCCTCAGGTCTGTTTCTTTGTCAGTACCATGGTGTTTTTTTTGCTTTTGAGACAGGGTCTCGCTTTGTAGTTCAGGCTGGCCCTGAGCTCACTATGGTGCCCAGGCAAGCCGCTGCGAACTCAGCAATCTTCCTGTCTCTGCCTCCCGAGTGCTGGGATTACAGGCGTGAGCCACCATGTCTGGCATTTGTACCATGGTGTTTTTATCACAGTAGCTTTGTAGTAAAGTTTCAAGTTGGGGATAGTGATACCCCTGGCCATATCCTTGTTTCCTAGAAATGCTTTTGCTATTCTAGGTCTCTTGTGGTTCCAGATGAATATTCTGGATGATTTTCTCTAGATCTGTGAAATATGCTTAAAACTTTTAAAGGAAAATCTTAAAGAAACAAAAATAGTAAAATTTCCAAGTTCCAAGTTTCTACACAAGGCCAACCTTTTTCTGTCTATGTCTCCATCTAATTTCTTCCCAAGATTGCTTGAAGCAAGTCACATTCTCCTTGTAAACCTTTCTTTCTCTCTTTGTTTCTTTGTTTCTTTGTTTCTTTCCTTCCTTCCTTCCTTCCTTCCTTCCTTCCTTCCTTCCTTCCTTCTTTCTTTCTTTCTTTCTTTCTTTCTTTCTTTCTTTCTTTCTTTCTTTCTTTCTTTCTTTCTTTCTTTCTTTCTTTCCTTTCTTTCTTTCTCTCTTTCTTTCTCTCTCTTTCTTTCTCTCTCTCTTTCTCTCTCTCTCTTTCTCTCTCTCTCTTTCTTTCTTTCTTTCTTTCTTTCTTTCTTTCTTTCTTTCTTTCTTTCTTTCTTTCTTTCTTTCTTTCTTTCTTTCTTTCATTCTTTCTCTTTGTTTTTTGGTCTTGCTTTATAGTTCAGGGTGGCCCTGAGCTCCCTATGTAGCCCAGGCAAGCCTCAAACTCACAGTAATCCTCCTGCCTCTGCCTCCTGATTGCTGGGATTACTGGCATGAGTCAACACACTCAGCACTGTGGCATGTGGTTACCAGGGATCGAACTCCGGACCTTGTGGTTGGGAGGTAGACACTGAAACCACGGAGGTAAATCCTTGGCTCCTGCTGTAAATATTTCTGTATGTAACTCTAAAAGGTAATAACTACAGCACCACTGCCACAGAAATAATTAACAATAATATTTTAACGTCATCAAAAATTAGTCAAGGGAATGCTGGACGTGGTGGCTCATGTCTGTAATCCCAGCACTCGGGAGGCAGAGACAGGAGGATTGCTGAGTTCGCGGCGGCTTGCCTGGGCACCATAGTGAGCTCAGGGCCAGCCTGAACTACAAAAAACGAGACCCTGTCTCAAAAAGCCAAAAAAAAAAAAATTAGTCAAGGGCTGGGGGTGGTACAATGTCAACTAGTATGCATGAGGCCCATGGTTCAATCCGTAGCATAGAAAATCCTTAGGGCTGGACAAGGGCCCAAATTCAATCCCCAGTACCGGAAAAAAAAAATCCTTAGGGCTGGGGATTTAGCTGAGTGGTTCTGGTGCCTGCTTGGCAAGTGTAATGTCCCAAGTTTGATCCTTGGTACCAGGAAAAAAAAAAAAAAAAGACAAAAAAACTTTGTCAATCTTCCAGTTTCCCTGATTGTGTGTGTGTGTGTGTGTGCGTGTGTTTAAAAAAACTGTTTGTTTGAATCAAGATCCAATAAGGACCATATATTATAATTGATTGCATTCTCATATGAACGAAGGTTTCTTCTCTCTCTCCTGGTATTTTTCTTGGGATTCATTAGTTGAAGAAGCTCAGTCATGAGCCCCTGCCACTCCTGCAGGGCCTGCATGGGTCCCAGGAGGACACGGGAAGCATATGCCCACCTCCTGGTCCTGTGTTCTGTGTAACACAGGCCACAAAGCTGATTACCAACAGGCTGATCTGATCACAGAAGAGACCAATAGCCATGAGGAGTCTGGTTTCAGGGCTGAGATCGTATCTAAGGAGACTGGGTGAGAGGCAGCATGAGAGATAGGCTTGGAGCCCACCGGGGTTACACAGGGATGTGCTGGGATCCCTAGGAGGCCTGGTTTAGATCAAGATAATCACAAGATCCATCTGTGTGTGGGCGGCCAGGTAATCATTAGAGGGGCAGGCCTGAAGAAGGCATGTACCCTGGGGATTTATTTGAGGTCTGGCACTGCTGCCAACTCCAGGAGAAACCAGTGCCCTGAAATTGCATAGGTCGATATAAGGGTGATCAAACTGTGTTTGCTAAAATCAGAAGCCTCTTTGTTTTGAGGAAGGGCTGTTCATGAGTGGGCCGCAGGGTTTGTAAATCTGTTGTCAATATCCAGTTGACATATGGTACTGCTGTTGTTGCTGAATTTGCAGTGACAGACCAGGTAATAGCAATAGCTGCTAACTGGTTTTCTCCTTGCCAGCATTTGGATTTCCTGGGGGGGGGTCATAAACAATCTCATGGCTCACTCACAAACAGCAGGGAGCTGGGCCAAGGAATCTGCAAACTCCAGCACAAAAAAACAAACACACAGCAAGACCAAAAACATGAAAAGACAAAGGCAACAAAATGCTCAACTCACCTAAAAATGGTGTGAGGGTGCAATATCATAAGTCATTGCCAGGAGTTCAGTGCTCTTTGCTATGAGTTCTTGTTTCGAAGGCTATTTAATCAATACTATTATATTTAGGCAATATATGATATTAGTTTTTAAAATGAAGTTGTTGTTTTTTGTTTTTTTGAGCCAGGGGTCTCACTTTGTAGTTCAGGCTGGCCCTGAGCTCACTACGTAGCCTAGGCAAGCCTGGAACTCAGCAATCCTCCTGCTTCTGCCTCCCTAGTGCTAGAATTACAGGTGTGAGCCATCACACCCAGCATCAGAGATCTATTTTTTTTAAAACAAACTAAAATTTATGGAAACTGTAGTCCTCTGCCCTACTACTCAATATTCCTAGTGACCACTCCAAAGACCTTCGATTTTGGAGCATTTATTTGTTTCTTCTGGTATTTGCCCTCATCGTCTTAAATGACGTACATGTACAACCATTTCTTGTTTTTTCTAGGTTGAATTATTACTGACTTTCAACTATGTAATAAGAGATGACAGCTGTGACCTCCTCCCCATCTACCTAGAAACATGGGTATAATACTTGCATATAGCAGACCTTCTTTTCTCCTTCTTCATTATCCCTCTACACAGAACAGGTTTTCCAGTTTAAGAAATATTGTGCTTAAAATTCCATTCTTTTTTTTTTTTTTTTTTTGAGACGGGGTCTCGCTTTATAGTTCAGGCTGGCTCTGAACTCACTATGCAGCCCAGGCTAACCTCGAACTCAGCAATCCTCCTGCCTCTAACTCCCGAGTGCTGGGATTACAGGTGTGAGCCACCATGCCCAGCATTGTGGAATGTGGTACAGATTGCTGATGGACGTGAGTCACCATGCCCAG
>PVIC010055290.1:0-11288 GCA_004025085.1 Thryonomys swinderianus
TCCTTCCCCTCTCCCCTCCCCTCTCTCCTCTCCTCCTCTTGCCCCTACTTCCCTCCCCACTCTCACTGTCACTCTCTTCTTTCTCTTGCAGTGACGTTAAACCCAGGGCCCTCTCATGGATGCTAAGCAGGTGCTTTTTTACTTCACTGTATCTCCAGTTCTTGATTTTCTTTTTTGAGCAACCAATAGTTATCAAAATTTCTAGACTAACATTTTTCATGTAATAAGAGTAATCTTGATCATATTAAATCGAAAAGATCATTAATCAACTACAGTAATTATAAAAATTCCTATGAATCAAAATGATACTTCTGTTTTTCCTAAAACTTCTTATACTAAAATAAGAAAAACATACCTACCAAGGCAAAATCCTTTCTTTACTCTTTAGATCTCATCTTCCTTTTCAGGGTAATAAAAGGCTATCATTTAATTGATCTGGCTAAACTCACTTCAGGTACTCTTTATGACTGACTCTTAGAAATTTAGTATTTTAAGTGATTAGTAAAAAATGACCAGTTGTAGATCTCTTACGCTAACTATGCTCATGAGGTATTTTGTTGCTAAATTTCCTCTCATGATTTCTAACAAAGGAAATAACAATATAATGTTATCTGATCATAGAAAAATATAAAAAAGTAAAAAAAAAACCTCAATGTTTAAGATAATAAAAATAGCTCTATTCATATGTGATTTTTTTTGGTGTGTATATGCCATACTAGGCTAACTAGCAAGGCTTACTAGATAAATATAGTGCATAAGTTAAAATATATTTTTATTTCAAAGATTCTTTAAATAAAATACACTTTAATGCATCTGTAATGGTAATAGCAATAATAATGATAATAACAACTTGCATTTTGTACTGTTCAAATAAGAGGGGAAGTAGTACGTAAAATACCTTCATACAGATCATTTTTATAATAATTTGCTTAGCCTTCTTAGAGTTTGTGAATTAAGAGAAGAGAAAATGGATTATTACTCAGTTTAACATCACAAGGGGAAATGTGAAATTCTTACCTTGCAACAAAAGTCATCAGGACCTGTCTCATTTGATGATTATTGCCTCTCTGATTGAGTTTACCATGGAAGGACATCAACAACCTCACTATACCTTTAAACAGCATTTGCAGCGAGACACATTCATACTCCAAACAGCTTACACTATACTGTTCTGTCCATTGGGAAACTGAGAAAAAGAGCTACTGTCAGGCAAACATCAGAGGGTTTATGATCATCCCTCCCCCTGGACTGCTACCCTCTGTCCATAGTTAGAAAAAGACGGAACTCTCAGGCTGTAATAGTAGACGTTACAAAGAGCAGCACGATTAGCCAGCTGTACTCTTCATAGTATGCAGAAGGATGCTTCTGGCATTCTTCTACTCTTTTTAAGAATTAATTGACAGTGGATGTATTATTTCAAGTATGAAGCATACAATTTTATGTGCAGTGGGATATCCTGGGTGTAAGAACAGGAGTCTGCCTCGGCATGGGCAAGACCTGGAGGGTCTGCTTCTCATTCGAGCTGTCCTGCCTTTTAAAAAGCAACAGGATATTGTCTTTTGACAGGTTACCATGGCTGTAGGTAGAAATATGGGAAAGAAGCAAATATAATTTCCATCTGTTTTCCATCTAAGAAGATCTTATGTATTATCTTGAGCTTATGAGATGTGAGTTAAAATGTGTATGAATAAAATATTTGAGAATTCCTTTGGAAATGAAATAAAGATAAAACATCAGCATGTAAAATTAACCTGGATATATACACATGTACATATACATACGTGTGCACAGATAGTGACATTTATGAAAAGTCAAAATGGATATTTAAATTTGATTTATTTGGGGCAGAGGTAAGTTTGGCCAAACCTACTTCCTATTTAATTTACCTATGAGCTTCCCAAAGTGCAGATCACAATACATCAACTATGGTCATGAAGATGGTGTAGGTTTTCTGGAGTTTATTCATTACTTCATACAAGTTAAATCTGAAGACTGCTACTGTAGTACTAACATATACACCCAGAGATTGAAGTGTGTAGACTGCCTTTAATAATGTTTTCCCTCGATGATGATTTCCTGTTACAGTAGAGCAAAGATGGCCTACAATGCCCTTCATGGTCTTGTTCTATTACCAGGCTCCACTAGCACCTGTCTTGTCCCCAAATAGTCCCACATGGATCCTTGTTTTGCTTCTCTCCTCCAGTCATGGTGACTTTCTTTCTGTCTTTCAAAATGGCCGCCAGCCCTCTGTCCTCTACATGGAATGTTCTTCTTCAGGTTCGGATAGGTCACTCATGTCTTCACTTCTGTAGCATTTCCTATGGGAAGGTTCTTGAATGCTTGAATTAAATTTTCTCAAAACTGACTTTAATTCCTAAAGAGCGCTTGCCTCGCCCTGAGACCTTCTTGTCATATATATTTGTTTCTTTATCTATTTCCTTGGTTTCAGTTCCACACCTGACCTTCAAGAGGGAAAGACTTCCCTATTCTATCACCTCAGGGTGTCACAAAGTGAATCCTTAAGTAATGACGAGGCAGAGATCTGATCATGTATGTATCTAATGTTCCCTAGAACAGTTATGTCCTAATCAAGACTTTTTGATGGAAGCCACAGGACAAAATTGCTAAATAACGAATAAGGAGATGATCATAAACCTATAATGAGTCTGCATTTTTCACAAATCTTTTCAAATAAGACATAGTTTCAGTATCTTTTAAAGTAGTCTACAATTATCCCCCACCATCTTAATTCAACACAGAGTTGTAGCTATTATGAATTTGCTGACAAATATTTCAGAATTGTTTCAAAGGTTTTCTTTTATTCAAAATAAATCAGCAGGTAGTATGTTTTTTTTTTTTTTACATTTTTGGTGTAGAGTAAAAGAAATGATGGATCAAATAGTTTTCCTTTCAAAGCAGAAAATAATAGGGCAACATTACGCACGTGGACGTTGAACTGGCAAACTGTATTCAGCAATGCCAGCTATGGTTTTAACATTTGCTTGTTTTATTTTCTTGTCAGACTGTGTTTATCCATGTGTGTTCTAAGCCCAATGAAATGGCATCAAGGATAAATGAAGGGTAATATCTTTACACCTGAGTCCTCGTTCATTTGTTTAATTACAGTGGATTCTGTTGTTTTGTCTAGAAGTCCAGTCAGCCTGCAGCATGAGCCTCATCCCTTCACAGGGTCCCATCACCGTGGTGACTTCAGGGTAGCAAAGCTGATTAGACCTGTCTCTCTAGTCACGTAAATCCATTGCCCTTGTTACTGGGAGGTCAGATTTCCTGTTCTGGTGCAGAAACTCTTCAAGACTCCAACCACTGTCTCTCAAGCATCTGACCTCAAACCATATTGTTTTAACTACCCTTTCTATCTTGTGTCCGTGTGTCTGCATATATTACTTATTCTGCTTAAAGTCCTACCAATTCTCTCCCTTTCCAGATTCGTGGGACTAATCCCAAGTCATCATTCAAGCTTTAGGTTTGTTATTTGCGTTGTTGTTGTTGTTCTTGTTTTGAGTAACCTCTGGATCCTATAAGGACTCCTTCAGCAGCTTCTGCATGCTTCTATCAAAGCGCTCGGTGTTTTTCTGTCATTGTCAGTTTGTCTTCCTGCAATATTTAGACTTTGAAATTATTGAACAAAAGGAATTTTTCTCTGTATTGTATGTTCCTAACATAGCGCTTGAAGCATGATAGACAGCTATTATTATGTTTTCCAGTAACTTAGTGAATGTGACAAGAAAAAAGATAAAACATGAGTGAATAATTTCAAATTCAATGGAGTGGCCTTTAAGCTCCATGAAGGTCAGTGCCATTTTATCTGATTCCCTGGGTCCTGGAGGTCCAACTCAGGTCTGGCACCTGTATAGAGTTTAATAAATATATATTATGGACAAATTAATTAAACATTAAGCAATCCAGAGACATGATCATGCAATAGAAGTGATGGTCTTGATGTGAAAATTCTACACCTTGAGATAGCAAAGTGGCTAAAAAACAGCTTTAGAATTAGAGCTAATTATTTAATGTCTGTAAAACTCACTTAAAAATGTAGAATTTCTTGAAGATACAAGATATTTGTCAATGTGCAGCTTTCAGCATGAGGTTATCTAAGTGGTCAGTTATTGTAAGGTATTATCAGGATTATTTATACTGCCATTGTTTTTCTTCTTCTCCTTGAATTGCTAGATGAAGTTAGGGATTTAAACAGGTTAACAATAAGAACAATGTGATCCACACGGACAATGACAAAATAGTACAGTATTTTAGATTCTCAATTATTATTGCTTAAACCATGGATGTATCTGAGCCTTTGCGACACCAAAAACCGTGAAAACTCTCAAAGATACATGCCTGTATTTCCAGTATAAACCAATTATATATTAAAACTAGAATATGTGTAGCACCTATTCACAAATGATGTAGGACTAATTTCTGGAAAATGCATATTTTACTATAAATTAAATTAAATCATACCAAGTACATACCAAGAATATAAATTCATGTATTCCTCTGAGCATGAATTGCCAGGCCACTCACATATTAGCAATGATTACAAGAATTCTGGAGGAAAAGTGTTTATTGCCTCTAGGCTCAAATTCATGACATTAATTTTCTAATTAAACATGCTTCTCTCACTGTATTTTGTGTTACTACAATCTGGTTTGTCACTAAACCAGTCCAAATTATTTTATGTTTTCAGTATTTTGATTCATTGATATGCATCACACAACAGGCTCTTTTTCTTTCCAGCATAGTAAGATAGGAAAGCATTCATTCGTATTCCAGGCGGTTTGGGTAGCAATCTGGAATTTTCGTCTCTGTCCCGTGATAATATGTTCTCGAGGCCCCTTCTCCAGAGTACCGGCTCTGCTTTTGAACTCGCCTGGTGAGGATCCTGCATGGCTCTGCCTGGCTGCGAATAATGTTTGCAGGGTTTATAAATGAGCCGTCGTGTGGATCCCCTGACAGCACAGAAGCCATGATTGCTCATGGTGCACTCGCAGTGATGACTCTAGATAGACTTGCAGAGGAAACCTGGATTGTAACGTAAAGTATCTATGTCACATATAATTATATTATATTGCATGAGCTAAGAGGGGAATGTGTCCTGCAAAGAAATGGAGGATGACTTTGAGTCAAAAAGCCCATTGTCTGTATTTATTTTACTTCTGCTCATAGAATTTGACACCCATGTTATTGATAAACTAAACCGAAGGCTAGAACTTTTCACCTACCACTTTTTCTTTTCCTACTGTGTCCAATTTCTCTTCTCACACCCAATGCCTAGGCTCCTTTCTACAGCCTTAAATGTTGGCTGTATTTAGAAGAGTGGCTCTTCTTTTTAAATTACATTTATTTTAACTGATATATAAAACATGAAAATTACACATAGTTATGAGCTACTTTGTGGTATTTAGCATATGTGCGTTGTGTAATGATTTAATTAGTGAATACAGCTGTCTTCTCAAACACTTTTCACTTATTTATGATGAAAATACTTCATACCCATTTCTTCTTGTTTTTAAAAATCTGTAGGACATCTAATGCCGGGCGTGGTGGCTCATACCTATAATCCCAGCACTCAGGAGGCAGAGGCAGGAGGATTGCTGAGTTCAAGGCTTGCCTGAACTACAAAGTGAGACCTTGTCTCAAAAAAAAATCTGTAGGGCATCAATTAATCAGCCTTTCTCCACCTTTGTCTCCCTGCTTTTCACCTGGACTTCTGCTAAACATTATTGTATTCTTGTTTGTTTGTTTGTTTATTTGTTTGTTTTAGACAGAATCTCTCTTTGGAGTTCAGGCTGGCCCTGAGCTCACTGTGTAACACAGGCAAGCCTCCAATTCAAAGCAGTCTTCCTGCCTCTGCCTCCCAAGAGCTGGGATTACAAGCATGAGTCACCATGAGCCCAACACTGTGGTATGTGGTACCGATTGATGGTGGGTGTGAGTCACTATGCCTGGTATGGTGGTATGTGGTTACCAAGGATCGAACCAGGAACCTTGCACTCGCAAGGCAGGCACTGGAACCACTGAGCTAAATCTCAGGCCCCCACTATTGTATTCTTAACTTCTATGAGATCAATATTTTATAATTCCATAGGACTTGTCTTTCAGAGCCTAATTTATTTCCACTTTACATGATGATCTCCAGTTCCTACCATAATGTTGTGTATAACAGACTCTCCTTCTTCATATGTCTAAAGAGTTTTATCATGTGTATTCGCCAACAGTTCTTTATCCATTCATTAGGCGGATACGTTGCTTTCATGTCTTGGGTAAAACAGTTATGCTGCAATGAACATTAGATTTCAGATGTCTCTTCAACATATTGATTTCATTTTCTTTGGATATACACCCAGTAGTGGGTTGATAGATCATGTTGTATTTATTTCCATTAGACTATTTTCAAGGTTGTTTTGAAAAACAGTTTTCTCTGGCTTTCATGGTACTGATATTAGGGAAATCTAAGAATTGGTAGTAGTGAAAAGTATAACTTCTTATTCTGAATAGTATATAAGAGAACATATATAAACACATTTTTGAGTATATAAAACATGAAGATTAATATCCTGTGTTATAATAAAATAAATGTATCTGACAAAGCAAAAAATGAAATAAATGAGCAGAGGACAGACTTGATAAATATGCCCTGAGGAATGAGAAATGGCTTTAAAATGTAGATTTATGGTAAAGGGGTTGATATATCAGGACAAAAACCTATATTTTAGAATTTAGAATATATTTCTTGAAAAAAATCTTGTTAATGATATAATTATAGACAAAAGGAAGTTTTTTAAAACATTTAAATCTTTATTGGTACATTGTATATACACATCATGATCACACTCAATATTGAGAATTTGTACTAGCACATGACACAATTTAATTCTCATTTTTCCCATTCCCCTACCCACCTTATAATCCCCTCCCCATATATACATAAGCATTTTTAAAATTATTATTACCATCACATTTTTTCTTTTCCCTCCTCACTTGCCCCAGCTCTTTTCCCTATGGATATTTTCTATTTCACAATATCCGTCATATATTTCAGAACCCATTTACATCTTCAGTTTCTCATACCAGAGAAAAGGTAAAATATTTACACATCTGTTACCTATTTATTTCACTTATGAGCATGTCCTGAAGGTACATCCATTTGACTATCAGTGACTCAAACATACCATTCTTTATGGCAGATTACTTCTCCCTTTTTATAGAAAAACTACATTTTCTTTATCCAGTCTTCAGATGGTGGGTATTTGGGTTGTTTCCAAGTTTTTTTTTGTTTGTTCGTTTCTCTTTGTAAATAATGAAAAAGAGTTATGGTGAAAAAAATATGTGAAATTATAAGAAAATTTTATAAAATTAGGTATGTGTCTACATACATATTTAACTTTCAAAACCAAATAAACAATCCAGTTACTTCACACATGCAATGAAAATTCAACAAAGTCACTAATACAGTAGCTTCCAACACAAGCAAACCTGCTTTGGAGGGCCGCTTTGAAACATAAATGTCTGAGAAAATGGAGAGGCTTCCCATATTTGGTTGGTTTGAGTTAGTGTGTAAGACACTAGGTAATTCTCATGTGACAGCAACAAGTAAAATAATTTCAGACAAACCAATATTCAGAAAACTAATCAAGAATCATTTCAGACTAAAATTTTTGATTTCTTATAATCATTAGAATCCTGAAAGATGAATCAAAATTGGAAACTCAGAATGACTAAAATAGTCTAGGTATAAATAATGAAAATACTATATAAAATAAAAAATAATTATAGGCTTAGATGAAATATAATGTATTAGTACATGCTTGCTGTACATCACATTTATATTTGTTTTAGGGAAATAATTCCATTTTTGATCCCTTCACCCCATGTTCCCATTTATTTTTAAAGCGTGTTTTGAATATGTGATTGTATGTAGCTGTGTACTCGTGTATGTATGTGCATGTGTATGCTAAAACCGTGGGGTTTTTCTCTAACAGACCATCCCCACTTCTCTGATCTTTTTACCACAGCTACCACAAGGTCACTGTTTCTTCACTTTGTTTATGAAAATGCTTCCATTAGCTTCCTATTTTCCACAGATTTGTTCACAATTCTATTTCTTTACTGCATTATTCTTTCATTTTTTTTTTTTTAGTACAACAGTTATTTGGCCTTGACTCTGTTCACTTTTGCTCCACAAGGATTGAAAGATGGATTGGAATAAATCCCATGGGACAATTTTCAGCCACTAAACAAAAGCACAATTATAAAGGATACCATTGTTTTTCATATATCTGAATTTGTAGTTCTTTGAAGCAGAAAAAAATCTGCTAATACCCTGGAGAGTTTGAACTTTTTATGTGTAATCTAAAATTATATTAAGAACATCCATTAATAATACATTCCATTTTTGTTTTTGATTTACCAATTATTTTATACATAAGAATAAATTTATATCAATGCAGATACAGTAGTGATTTGGTTTCTCCCTAGTTGTGCATGGCACTTCGGAGTAGAAACCATGTCTTAAAATATTTTAGTTATGCTTAAGAAATATTTGAGATTAAATTATGTCTAATTCAATCTAAAAGAGCTTCTCATCTGTGTCATGATTTTAAGTGTATTATTTTCACTCTAGTAACTTTTGTAAGATCTGGATGCTCAAATACGGTGTTTTATGGGGAAGACCATGACACTGGGAATCATAATTCTTGAGATTTCCTCACAGAGCTCCAAACTCTGTGGCTTGTGCATGTCTTTTTATACTTTTTAAATTTATAAAATAAGGAACCTAAAATAAATAACTTGTGCAGTCAGTTCCTGGTACATTTTTCAGAGGTGAGGGAAAGTAGTTTGGAAGTATAAGTATTTTGCATAAGAGTTTGAACCATTTTACTATGGTCTAATGAGTATGGATTGGTTTTATGAATATCTGATTAATGTTGATGTTATGTCAAGAAAATTCTTCAAGAAAAATCATCTAGGGAAATCCATCTTAATTTAAAATTGAAACCATAGGGAGGAGACAATAAGACATCAACAAATAAGAAATCCACTACCCAGAAATGGATTAGTGAAGAGAGAAGACAGTACCAGGGGAAAGCAAATACCATTATGTTTTGTTTTTTTTTAATTAGTTCATTCCATTTTTAATACTTATGTATGTGTTTTAGTACACCATGGATTCTATAAGTACAGTTTTATATACATGAAAATCATAAACTGAGTACTATCAAAGAATATCATGAATGTCTGAATTTTTTAAGGAAGGAGTTAAATTTTTCCATATTTATGTCTCAAGGCTGAAGTTTACAGTCCTAGAACATGCCATGTGATAATCTTTTTAAAGAAAGTGCAGGTCAGTAAAATCCTTGTATCCTGGTATCTCAATTGTTAAATTACCAACTCTTCAAAAGGTAAAGACTAACATTTCAAATGTACTCCAAAGACATGAGGCATGATAATTATGTTTAAGTGCAACTCTTTCTTTTGCTTTGGGAACAAAGTCTACTTAGTCTTTTGAGGATGGAAAGTTCTGACCGGGAATTCTGGATTCTAGAATATTCTGTAAAGATGGCTAAACATTTAGAGCAGTATTGTTTCTCTTTAGCTTGTTTTTTAAGGAAAGACAGGCACTAACAAAAGCATGAAGATTTCTCCATCTAGGAGAAAAAAAAAAGATGTCTCTTATTCTTATGGGGGAGCTATGCGAGGTTGAGTCAAGAAGTTACTGACATGATGGAAGAAACAGAAGTCCAGCAAAGAGATGACCTGTGATGATCCATTTTACATGACGACTTGACTGAGCCAGGAAATGCCCAGATACTTGATTAGACATTGCCTTGAGGATGGCTCTGAGGGTTATTTCTGGCTGAGATTAAATGTGAATCAGTAGATACAGCGAAGGAGATTGTCCTTCTCAATGAGGGCAAGGCTCTGCACATGCACTGATGGTCTGATGGAAGAAATAGATGAGCAAGACAGAATTCCTTCTCTTTTCCTGATGGGCTTTCATGTCAGACATTGGTCTTGTCTCCCTGTAGATTCTGACTGGAATTCGCACCTTCACTTCTTGTTCTCAGGCCTGTGGACTGGAGATTTTGGAACCTGTCTTCCTCTGCAATCAGGTAAGGTAGTAAGCCAGTTCCTTGTACTTACACACACACACACACACACACACACACAGCCGTCTTTTTCTGTCTCCCTGTCTCTGAAGACTTCTGCGTAACATCTATCACGTTGCACAAATGTGCTGCTAGACTACTCAGGTGACAAAATTCGGAAGAAAACTCCTTTATATTTGCATAAAATCCACCCCACCCGAGTTTTCTCGCTAGTGGTGGGCTCTCTCTGACTGGAAGTAAATGTTCTCTCAGAGACAATCAGAGAGAGCACCGGAGATTGGATACCTTGAAGAGGTCTGGTTAGTAGGATTTAATTAAGTAGAGCTCTTGATGAGATACATCTTGACGGGGCTCCCATAGTTAGAACTCTCTTAGAAGGGTTCCTGAGTCTCTATGTAGTTTTATTTTTATTGTCCTGATTTCAGTATAAATGTAAAAGGGCCTCAAGTGTACCGTCCTCCTACTAACCGTTGAATGCAGCAGTCGGGCGCCTCACTGACTGACTGCCTTTTGCATTTTACTCAAAACCTTGTGTCCTTCTGCGCTTTCACTGCCGGGATGGAGGTGCTCAGAGTGACCCTAGTGATTCTGCCCACAGTGTGGAACATGAGCATTTCCCGTCCTAAGTGGAAACATAAACTCTATGAAATAGTGAAAGCTGGGCCGGAGGGTTAGCTCAGTGGTTCCAGCGCCTGCCTCGCAAGCGCAAGGTCCTGAGTTCGATCCCCGGTAACCACATAGAATGCTGGGGTGGAGACGCACCCACCAACAGTCAACACCGCCTACCACAGTGCCGGACGTGGTGGCTCACGCCTGTCATCCCAGCACTCGGGAGGCAGAGACGGGAGGATTGCTGAGTTCGCGGCGGCTTGCCTGGGCACCATAGTGAGCTCAGGGCCAGCCTGAACTACAAAGCGAGACCCTGTCTCAAAAGGAAAAAAAAAAAAAAAAAAAGAAAGAAAGAAATAGTGAAAGCTGCTAACAAAATGATTCTTAAAAATTCTTTGACTTATTTTCAGACAGAGGCAGATATCTGAGGACATTATGTGTATCAGCATGTTTCTCCCTCACATTATAAATGTAGCAAGTTAATCCATAATGCTTCTCCCTTGGGAATAAAGCAATTAAAAATAACTACAACTGCATAACTGTGTCTCT
>PVIC010055291.1:0-11277 GCA_004025085.1 Thryonomys swinderianus
CACTTGGGAGGCAGAGACAGGGGGATTGCTGAGTTCGAGGCTTGCCTGGGCTACATAGTGAGCTCAGGGCCAGCCTGAACTACAGAGGGAGACCCTCTCTCAAAAAAAAAAAAAAAAAGTACCAATGAAATCAATTTTTAAAAAACCAAAGGTTGAAATCCAGCAGCTCCACGTCTAGCCCTTGTGGCAACTTACGGCAAAATGTGAACTCAAAAGGGTTTAGGCAGCCTAGCTCTCACAGCCTTTCAAGTTGCAGGCAGCACTAATGGCCTGTCACCCAGCACAGCTCTGCTCTGCCCTGAGGCTCTCTTTAGCAGACATTCCACCTTCCTCACGTCTCCACCTTTCTGAGGCCTCTACTGGACTTTTAACTTCATTCTCGCAGTGTCTATACGGCTCGTACAGTGGCATAGTGCCTCATCTCCCACATCTTCTGAAATATAGGTGGGAGCCTCCATGACTCCACTAACTCTTGCATTTTGTTTGCATGCCTGTAAAACTGGCTCTACCTAGATGATGCCAAAGTCTGCCACCAGCTTGAGCAGTAACCAAGCTAGTTTGGATTACAGCCACAGTAGCCTCCGAGTGCCTAGATGACTGAAATGGGAGAAAATATTCCCTTCTATGGGACTGATAAGTAGGGGCTCTCTTCTCAAATGAAAGCTTTTACAGTTTTGTACCACTGAGCTGGGGAAGGGTGGGACCTTGATAATTCCTGAAATGCTTTAAACTGTCTTTTTTTATTGTCCTGATACAAAGTATTTGGTTTCTTTTTAATGTTAAGTTTTCCAATAACCATGCTCCTGACACTTTGCATATACTTCCTTTCTGTTAAAACTGTAGGGCCGGAGGGTTAGCTCAGTGGTTCCAGCGCCTGCCTCGCAAGCGCAAGGTCCTGAGTTCAATCCCTGGTAAACACATAGAATGCTGGGCGTGGAGACACGCCCACCAACAATCAACACCCATACCACAATGCTGGACGTGGTGGCTCACGCCTGTCATCCCAGTACTCGGGAGGCAGAGACAGGAGGATTGCTGAGTTCGCGGCTTGTCTGGGCTCCATAGTGAGCTCAGGGCCAGCCTGAACTACAAAGTGAGACCCTGTCTCAAAAAAAAAAAAACTGTAAACATTTTACATCATTTGGCTTTAACGTTTGTACTTTTCAATGTAGAACTAGGTAAAGACAGGGAGCTGCGAGCAGTACTCACACCATAACCTAACTGTTTTTGGGCTGCTCTGAAATTTCCTCCAACAGATATTGGTCTACCACCTTTAGTCTCAGTGTCCTGCAGTCCTGGGACATGGGTAAAATGAAGATAAATTTCTGCCAGAGTGTAACACAAGTCCTCTAGTCCATTGTTCATGGAGTCTTTTTCTCCCAACTGAAACTTCCTGAGGTTGGCCTTTACTGTCTTTATTTCTACAGGCAGTCTAGTCTTCTAAGCTCAAATCATAACCTCTCAACAAACTGTTGGCAACAATCTAAGGTTTCTCTAGCCCATTTCTCCAAATTCCTTTGACAACCATGTTTCAAAGGCTTCTAAACCACATGGCTGAGTTAGGAGTCCAGGATATAGCAGACTGTCTGGAATTACATGTAAAGAGGTCCCAAAATCCTATACATGGACTTCTCGGAAGAACTTGAGCAGTTTTCACTTGGAGAGCCTTGACCAGACATCCACCTAAATGGGAGATGAAAAAGGATACCACCCTTGAGTTCTCCCCTGCTCTGTTCTCTCTACCACAGTACACTGTACTTTTTCCTACTTTTACTTGGTCCAAAGTCTCTCTGCAGAATATGTTTCTTTCCTACCTTTAATGAACGTAAAACTTCACTAGTATTTGTATACATTTTGACCAATGTTTGCTCAGGACAGAAAGAACCCAGAAACCACCTCTAGAAGGAAATTTCAACAGCCCCCAAACCCACTGCTACAGTCACAGCAATGATCCAACTCTTGGTACCAAATTCTGTCTTGGTTACTTTCTCAACCCTGGATACAATAACTGATACCCACAACATAAAGCAAGGGTTTTATTTGGGCTCATTTTCACTCCATGGTCAGCTAGCTCCAAGGCAGAAACAAGATAACAAAGGAGTATGGTGGAGGAAAAGGTGCTCCAAGTATGGCAGTGAAGAAGCAGAGAATTAAGTAGGATCAAAGGACAAGAGTATAGCTTTTCTGGCCACAACCTCCAAAGACCCAGCTCCCCAGGCCCCACCGTTTAAAAACTCGTTCAACTAGGAAACTCATTAACTGATTAATATCACCATGATCCAATCACTTTCCACATACAAGAATTTTGGGGAACATTTAAGATGTAAAGTATAACACTTCCTTTTCCAGAAAGTATAGAATCATGGTAACAAATGATCAGAGTGACTTTCTCAATTCTCTCAAGGATGACATACAAATACTACCATCAAAAAAGCACAAGAAGGTGTGCCCAGAAGTCTTAGGTATTAGAGCTTATTTATCCACTAAACTCCCTATTTGGAAACACAAAATGAATCAAAGAGGAAAATCAGAAGATTTGGAAGTGAACACTAAACAAATACAGCAATACAAAACTTGTGATTTACATATAAAGCATGCACACAGAAAAATTTATAACTTATAATGGTTAGTGAAAGAAAGTATTAAAAATGATAATCTATGATTCCGAAAAAAGAAGCCAGAAAAACAGTAACAAATTAAACCTAAAAAATAAAACACAGGAAATAGTTTGTATCTAATAATGAAACTGAAATTTTAATTGAAATTTTTCCCACAAAATTCTGGGTATAGATGACTTCATCAATTTATTGGAAGAATCAATATTTTAATTTTTTTTTTCAGACAAGGTCTCGCTTTGTAGTTCAGCCTGGCCCTGAGGTCACTATGTTGCTCAGGCAAGCCTCAAACTCAGCAATCCTCCTGCCTCTGCCTCCCGAGTTGCTGGGATTACAGGCTTGAGCCACCAAGCCCGGCAAGAATCAATTCTTTATAAACTTTTAGAAAGCAGAAAGGTGAGTTCACCATCAGTTTATCTGGTTAACATTTCTCTGATATAAAAAGAAAACAAAGACCAATACACCTTCTAAAGAATAATCCTTCACACAGTATTAATCAAGTCCATCCATATACAACAGGAATCATATATTATGAACATGTAGAGTTTATTCCAAGGATACAAAAGGTTGGATTAAAATCAATTAATAAAATCTATACAAAAATGAAACAAATGAGGGCCATAGACTTAGTTTAGTGGTTCCAGCACCTGCCTTGCAAGCACAAGGCCCTGAGTTCAATCCTGGTAACCACATACAATGCTGGGCGTGGTGACTCACGCCCACCAGCAATCAATACCACATACCACAGTGCCTGGCGTGGTGGTTTACGCCTCTAATCCCAGCACTCGGGAGGCAGAGACAGGAGGATTGCTGAGTTCATAGTGAGCTGAGGGCCAGCCTGAACTACAAAGCGAGACCCTGTCTCAAAAAAAAAAAAACAAATGAGAACATCCTCAACCAGATAGAAGAATTAATTAGAAAAGTATGAGTAACAACATACAATGGTAAAAGACAATACTTCTTGCCTAAAGAAGCCAGGCTGGTGGAACACAACTGTAATCCCAGCCCCTGGGAAGATGAGGCAGAAGGAGGCAAGCCTGGGCTACATAGTGAGTTCAAAGCCTGCCTGAACTACAGAGCAAGAGCCTGTCTCAAAAAAAAAAAAAAAATTATACATGTAGCATCTAATCTTTTTTTGTTGTAGTTGTTGTTGTTTTTTTGAGACAGGGTCTCACTTTGTAGTTCAGGCTGGCCCTGGGCTCACTATGTAGCCCAGGCAAGCCTGGAACTCAGCAATCCTCCTGTCTCTGCCTCCCGAGTGCTGGGATGACAGGCGTGAGCCACCAGGCCAGGCACTGGGGTATGTGGTATTGACTGCTAGTGGGCGTGAGTCACCACGCCCAGCACTGTATGTGGTTACTGGGGATCGAACTCAGGGCCTTGCCCTTGCAAGGCAGGCGCTGGAACCACTGAGCTAAATCTCCAGCCCCTGAAAGTAATTTTTAAATAAATGTTCACAATAGGTTTAGTATCAATCATTTTTAAATGAATTTATAAATAATTTACATATTGATTTTTAATTTCTAACATGACAAATGTTGATAGACATAACTCTTTTAAGTCTTCTGAGTCCTCAAAATATTTTAACAGTTTATACTAAGTGCTGTGGTAAATGTTTACACAGATTACCCCATTTATTCCTTACAAGAGGATGAAATAAAGAATAAAACACCTGGCACAGTCCCTCTTCTGTACAACTTATATGATAAATGGTGGCTAATGTACCACTACCACCATATAATTATGTGGACATCCTGTTAGTATTATAAACACATTCAGACAGCTGGAAGTCTGACTCCAAGACCAAGTTATTAACAGCCAATATCAATCCAACTCATGAAACCAGATCATTTCGCAGATACTAACATAAAACCCTTAAGAAAGTCCTTTGGACTGGAATTTGGAGGCCACATACTAAATCCCAAAGAGCCAAAACTATGAAGCTTATCAGCTTTGTAGTGATTAAGTCATCTCTCACCTGAATTAGCTCTTTACTCAAGTGTCAAAAATCAAATATTCCTAACAATTCAAAACAATTGTCAAGGTTGTTGCATATACGTGCAGATAATTCAAGGTCCAGACTTCCTCTACCTCATGTTCCACAGCATCCCTGACTGTTGGACTATGAGGGTTGTACGCTGGACTAGTGCAGTACTACTGGTCAGCCTTGCCTTGACTTTCACATATAACAGACTAATTTATGCACTTCTAGTTAAACTATCTTTTTGCAAGCTGTATAGAATCCCTCCAAACCACTAAAATATTTTGTCACTAAAGGGAATACTAAGATAAATAATACAAAGTGTCTTACACATCTTCTACTCTCACACACATTTTTCAAAAATTGGTGTATTGGAACTTCCACATTACCCATCCAGGATAAATTAGACTTTCAAATAAGAGCTTCCACTCTGTATAAAGTAGTAATAGAAACGTGGATGCACAGTATATGTAAGGATATATCTCAAGTATATATGTTGCATATATGTGCATCACAGTTTTAAATGGTAAGGATTAAAAAACCCCCAAAGGATAAATTTAGGAAAATGGGACTCAAGAGGATGGTCTTGCCAGCTCCGCCACCATAAATATATAACAAACAGACGCATGTAAAAAAAAAACTTAAGGTGCCTTGGTCAAAGGCTATCTATCTGTTGGCTGAATTGGTTAGAATAAATTAAAAGTATCAGCTTTCTAAGGATACTATTTTTTCTTTGAGACAGAGTCTCGCTTTGTAGTTCAGGCTGGCCCTGAGCTCACTATGGAGCCCAGACAAACCTTGAGCTCAGCAATCCTCCTGCCTCTGCCTCCTGAGTGCTGGGATGACAGGTGTGAACCACCACACCCAGCACTGTGGTATGTGGTACTGATTGCTGGTGGACATGCGTCACCATGCCCAGTATTGTTGTGTGTGGTTACCAGGGACCTTGTGCTTGGTAGGTAGGTGCTGTAACCACTGAGCTAAATTTCCAGCCCTCTTAAGGATACTATTAAAAGCCAGTTTTAGAGTATTCAGATGGAAGCAATGAAGTAAAATATTAGAATGTAAATATGCATTTGTATGCATCCTAAACCCAGAGTGTTTAAAATACCAATGGCAGACACACTTCTTCTGTTTCTTCACCTTCATGAAACAAACCTGCTATACTAACTGTACTGCATTTCAAGTGCTCCAACACACTCAGGTATTCAATATAGCTGAGAATGACATTAGGAGATTCAACTGTCCTACGTGTTTTATTTTAATTCCAAGCTTTCTTCCTGAATGGAAGTATTTTTATCAATTCAAATAATTTAGTTAGCTGAACTTTTTAGTTGCTATGAAACTACATTCACTTATGATATGGATTAAGTCATCCCACCTTTTCCCCCCAGATTTAAAAATTTATGATTCAAAGCACCAAGTTACAAAGATTGAAATAAAAAACAGGAGTCTAGCCGGGCATGGTGGCTCACGCCTGTTATCCCAGCACTCGGGAGGCAGAGGCAGGAGGATTGCTGAGTTTGAGGCTTGCCTGGGCTACATAGTGAGCTCAGGGCCAGCCTGAACTATAAAGCGAGGCCCTGTCTCAAAACAAAAAACAAAAACAAAAACAGGAGTCCAATGTCAACATAAAAAAGCCTACATAAAATTCCCAGGTTCAATACATTAAACCACAAAGGTGAAAATTATGGCTACAAATTTCAAATAGCTTAAAGCTAGGTACAGTAACATGAATGGCATTATGGTATGTCAATGAACTGCATTTATTGGACATTTATGTAAGGAATAAGCCCTTTTAAAAAGAATTTTTCCTGGAAAGTTCATTATATAACATATCAACTGTACTATATGTGACATCTATTATTATCACTATTATATCAATCTGCTGTATGAGATGCTTTAGAAAGTGGTATGTGTCACCTTGGAGAGTCAACGAATTTATTCTGTACGTTGAGTTTTGCCATTAGGTCACTATAAATACTCCTAATTTTGAAAAATAATCATTTTATTATTACCTGAATAATTTTCACATCTAGTCTGTCAATTATTGACAAATAAATTAAGTCATAGTATTTTAAAAAGAGAAAACTAATTACTTAATATGGTTTAATGCAACAGGAATAAAGAAGCCAAATTAAGATAGTTGGAAAATGAGATCAATTAAAACTGCAATGGTTATTCTAATAACTAGTAACAATGAACAAATGAAGTAATGTAAAACCTTGACAATTTTAACAAAATAATGAAAAGCCAACAGGCAAGGGAGCACTTTAAAAAATTGTACTTGAAGCACAGAACTATGCTCAAGAGGTGTTTTAGAAAATTAAGTCTTTCTAATAACTGTTATATGCTTAAATGTTAAATAACTAAGCTGACAGGTTTATCACAATCTATAAAGCATACTTCTATAAAATCTAAACCAAAAAATTTTAAATGCAAATTAAAATGCTCTACTATAACTTCATAATATTATTACTTTTAAAACTAAACCAAGTGTCATGTGACCACTTGTAATCACTCTTCTGTTAATTAAAGTATATACTATTACTTTTAAGTAGAACATTTTAAAAGAAACTCACTAACAGTATCAAAAAAATTTTAAAGGAGGAAAAGAATAGAAATTAACCATACAATACAACTCACATAATAGCTTTTAAGAAAAGGGGGGGGGTGTTGGCAGGTATCTCCAAGGAGGTAGATAATAAAATGGAATCAGTTTTCACTCTGCAGAGCAGCCATGGGCCTTGCTGCAGTGCCAGCTCAGGCACACACGGAGGGACTCCAGAAAATGCTCATTGATCATGCAGCACTTTATAATGCGCACAGCCTTTCCTCCTGCTAACCCGGCCTGACTTCCCTTTGCAGCTTCTTTCCACACACACAAAAAAATCTCTTCTGGAAGACAGTGCAATAGTTATTAGAAATTATTTTATAGTCTTATTCATTAGGAATAGCATTCACCACCATGAGGCTTATCTGAATTTTTTCCATAATGAGAAAAAAACCTATAATCCTGTAGATTAAATAAATCAGATTTACATATCTATGTCTATAAATACAAATTTTTGGTAGCATACTACAACCCAAGATCAAAATCAGTTACACTCTGACATGTATTTCCTTGAACTGATTTATACTCATATTGGTTCTTTAAAAACTGAAACAACCAGAAAAAAATGATATAAAACTCAATGACTTAAATTACAGGAAAATTTTATTGATAGAACTCTAGTAATCTAAATTTTAGGGCCTTTTAAATTTCATATTTTATAATGATCAAAGTCACATGAAAAATGCAGGACCAGAGTGTACCATCTCATTAACCAACTAGGATTATATGCTTAGTTTTAAACTACAATAACAAGCTACATTTAAGTTAATAACAAGTACCCAGTAGGCTTAGATACGCAAATGAATTCTAAGACACTAACCTCCTCAAAGCTGCTTTGCAGACCCCACCTAATGAGTTAATTTAAAGGTCAATACTGGCACAAGGCTTTTTATTAAGTCCAAACCCCTACTCCCCTTTTTTCTCTACCAATATCCACCCACAGTTTATGAAACATTACATTCAAACAAAATAAATCTAGACTTCTTTAGTAATCATGTGAATCTGACACATTTTCACACAGAATAAGGTCTGACCGTGTCTTGCTTTTATGCTCTGCCTCGCTTTGCTCTCTAATCTATTCATCTGTAAAATAATTCCAGCAGATAAGATTTCTTTGTCCACATTTCTACTTTCATTTCACATACAAATCTAGCCCTACCTCTAGAATGTCTTCTAGAACATATGCTTCCATTTCAGCCGCTGTCTCCACCATGTTTTATCAAACTGCCATGTTTCTTACTGCACTGTGATTAGATCATTGCCAGCAGGAACACTCCTCTGTGTCAGCAAGGGAACAGGAAATGGAATGTTCTATTATATGCCTAAAGCAGCTTAGCTGTTGACTAGCCAGGCATCTACCAAAGAGCAGGGGGTGACTCAGTGTGTATTTTTTAAAGATACAGAAGCTCTATTCCAAAGCAAACTTCTGTCAAGTAATTTCAAAAGACAAAAATTAAAAAAGTCTCTTACTTTACCATTTCAAATTTTAAGATCCTAAATTTTCAAAAACAAAGTAATTAGATATTTATGTATATTTTAAAAGCCATTTAATTTAATACGTCTGGCTTCCTGGTTGAACAAAAGAAACTGAAGTGGGTGATGCAGCAAACTACCCTTAGTGCAGCACTGTGGAGCTTAATAGCTCCAGTAAGAGGCAAAGGGCGCAACATACACACACAGGGCAGGAGTCTGCAATGTTAGGCGAATGGGCTGCTTGAAACGTATTCTAACTGTTGACTTGAGAATACTAGAAATAATCATCTAAATTTTTTTGTGGCAAACTGCTTTTCTGTAAACCTGTGTAAGTACCTATGAAAACAATATTAATAGTCAACTAATTGACATTTTTGGAAATAAGACATATACCATCATGCATTTGTTTTCTAGTAGTGTCTTTAACTTTTTATTAACCAAAAACACGAGTCTGTTTCCTGAACATAAAAACACTACTGCAAGAAACTTAGCACATCTACCGTATACCAGCAAATGTTCCAGGTACAATCAACATGACAGACAATGCTTCTTCTGAACAGGTTTACACGAAATGAAATGAGATAAACCCCACCACATAGTTTCTGGTACTTACTGTACCAAAGAATAACTATGCCATTTAAATGCTTTGTATATATTTACTAAATTCTCACAATAATCCTAAAAAGCACTATTATTATTTCCATTTTACACAGGTAGAAATTAGGGCACAGAGGCTAACCAACTTGCCCAATTACAGATAAACTAACCCAGCTGGGGAGCCAAGATTTGAATTGGGTAGCTGGCTCTGTTTTCTAGCCTCAGAATCAAGCCAAACACTTTCTCCAAGTGATAATATTCTCATTTTATAGATAAAGAAGTCAAACTTCAGACAGGGCACAGATACACAGCAGATTCAAATTTAGATTCAAACCCAGAAATGTGTGATTCAAAAGGCTAGGTGGGTGAATGGCAAAGAAATGATATTACAGTATTTTTCCTCAAACCACATCTTATGCTTTCATTTATGTACGAAAACTATTCTTGACATCTGGCAACTTCTTGAACAAAGGAACATCCACCCCAAAGATCTGTTTTCAGGTGTAACCAGTATTGGATTTCATGATTTCCTACCTTCCAGATCATTTACATGAATGTTCCAAATAACCCGCTTCATCCCTAGACTTAAATCATCAACAAACTTTCTCTTCCTCAATACTTCCTCTAGTGTAAATAAGCAAAGACAGTTTTATTCAAGAGGCTATGAATAAGCTTTCCAAATCCTTTGATTTAAAAGCCAGCCCCTCAAAAAAGCTTCAGTCAGTCAATTATTCACTGTTCCCTTCTGGTTTGATTAGTGTGGGGGGTACTTCTACATTTTGATGCTTGTTCACATGTTTTTTTTGTTGTTGTTTTGGTTTGGTTTTTTGGGGGTTTTTTTTGAGACAGGGTCTCGCTTTGTAGTTCAGGCTGGCCCTCAGCTCAATATGTAGCCCAGGCAAGCCTCGAACTCAGCAATCCTCCTGCCTCTGCCTCCCGAGTGCTGGGATGCAGGCGTGAGCCACCACACCCAGCATTGTACGATGTGGTACTGACTGCTGGTGGGCATATGTCACCACGCCCAATATCATATCATTTTATGTGGTTACTGGGATCGAACCAGGGACCTTGCGCTTGCTAGGCAGGCAGTGGAACCACTCAGCTAAATCTCCGGCCCTGTTCACTTTTGTTTTTATGGTGGTGCAGAGCACTGATCACCTTTCCACTCAGTTACAAGCCGAGGCCACAAGTTTTTAATAAAAGGTATGTGATTATGGCGATTTATATCGCTTGTACCACTGGCAATGATTTTGGGGAGCAGTACCCTGGATATGCATATGCTCTATCATTGAGTTACATGCACAGCCCCACTAGTAAATGACAATTTTTGATGACAAAGTCTTGTTCTTTGGCTGTATTTTTATTTATTGAAGACACTGGAGGCGTTCACTATAAATAGTATAAATTTCAAAATTTCTGTAATTTTTGTTTACATAATTATTTTTTCCACTTATTTTGTTTTCCTGATACTCTGTTAATCTGATGAACTGTGTCACAGCAAAATAATTCTAGGTAAAAGTGTATGAAAAAGAGAAACATACACATATGTCTGAAGACTTTATTATTCTAAAAGTAATTCATCTTTGTCTGATTTTACAGGCAAAAAATTTGTCTTTCTATTAGTGAAGAGGGATTTCAATGGCACAAACCTTTCTTTTGGCAGTGACAGATTTTAAAATGTAAATAATAGCATACTAAACTATGGAAAGAGACAAAAATAATTCAAAGTCATAAATGAAAATACTAAAATAAGATCAAAACATACAGAGTGAAGTCTCACATTGAAAGTGAAAAGGACAGTCGCCGGGCGTGGTGGCTCATGCCTGTAATCCCAGCACTCAGGAGGCAGAGACAGGAGGATTGCTGAGTTCGAGGCTTGCCTTGGCTACATAGTGAGCTCAGGGCCAGCCTGAACTACAAAGTGAGACCCAGTCTCAAAAAAAAAAAAGTGAGGGCCGGAGGGTTAGCTCAGTGGTTCCGGCGCCTGCCTTGCACGC
>PVIC010055292.1:0-11278 GCA_004025085.1 Thryonomys swinderianus
TCTCTCCCCCTTCTTTCTATTTTGGACAGGATCTTGCAAAGTTGTTAAGTTGCTCAAGCTAAAATGGAACTTGTGATCCTCCTGTGTCAACCTCCTGAATGCTGAGATTATAGGGATGAGCCACCATGGCTGGCATCCCAGCAATAAATCTTTTGAAATCCTTTTGGGGTAATACATTATATTTTGAAATAATTGTGGCATTTGAATGGAGGGTGTACCAATACAGAAAGGGGAAGTTGTTGAATTAAAAAATAAATCCCTGAATCTCAAAGGAAATGCTGAGTTATGGAGAGATCAGCTCACACACCTGGCTGGTACTAGGTTTGGTTGGATTAGGAGTGATGGATATATGGGCTCAGCTGGCACATTATGAAAATTCCACCTCCTTGTTTTTTACTCAGGAAATTGGAGGCTTCATTTGGCAGTAATACATTTCAAAGCAGATGGGTCTTGTTTCTACTGTGGGTGGAATTGTAGGTAGTTGTTTCTTTATTTTACGAAAAAAGAAGACAAAATTTCACAACAAAATAATAGGAAAATAACAATAGCTAATACATTGTGTATCATTATCTTCAAAGTGATTACTCAGAGTACGAGGTGGTAACTTTAAATTCCAAGACAAATACTTGGGAGAGTCAGTTCATTGATCATGACTATGATAAGCTTTTAAGGTCATGAAGGTATTTTAAAACCCAATAGGATCTTGCTTTTGCAAATGTACCATGGTGGGGGGTGGGTGTTAGCTTGGTGGTTCTAGTGTCTGCCTGGCAAGTGCAAGATTCAAAGGTTGGATCCCCAATACCACATACCACAATCCTGGGCATGGCGGTTCACACCTGTAATTCCAGCACTTGGGAGGCAGAGGTAGGAGGATTGCTGTGATTTTGAGGCTAGCCTGGGCTACATAGTGAGTTGAGGGCCAGTCTGAACTACCAAGCAAGACCCTGTCTCAAAAAACCAAACCAAACCAAGCCCAACCCAAACAAAACAAATGTACCTCTGAAGATGAAAACAATTTGAATTATAGGGGAGAATCTATGTGCTATTTTGAAGTTTTGAATGTCTAAAAGCATTGTGTTCATGAAGAGCTGCTGCATTACTGCCGATATATTTATTTTATTGAATTCTTTATTGGTACATTTTACACTCAGCTCACAATCACACTCGACATTGGGAAATTTGTACCAGTATATGACACAAGTTAATTCTCATTTTTACCCATATCCCTACCCACCCACAACCCCCAGGCCTTATATACATGCTATTTCTTTTTCTTTCCAAATCATATTTATTCTTTCCACTCATTATGTTCCCCCAACACATTCCCTTTGAATATTTCCTATTTGACAAAATCTATGATACATTCTAGAACTCATTTACATCTAGAGGTTCTCATACCAGAGAAAAGATATGGCATTAACATATTTGGGATCTATTTATTTCACTTATTAATGTGTCCTCAAGGTGTACCCATTTGCACATAAATGAATGAAACTTGTCATTTTTTATGGCAGAGTAATACCCCATTTTATATATAAAAAATCTTCTTTATCCAGGCTCCAGTTGATGGGCATCTGGGTTGTTTCCAAGATTGGGCTACCACAAACAGCTGCTATGAACATGGGTGTACATATGACTTTATAATATGATTCTTTTAATTCTTTTGAGTATATTCCTAGCAGGGGAATAGCAGGGTTGAATGGGACCTCTAATCCTAGTTTTCTGAGGAATCTCCACACTGATCTCTACAATGGTTGCATGAGTCTACAATCCCACCAACAGTGGAGAAGAGTTCCTTTCTCCCTGAAGCCTCGCCAGCATTTATTGCTGGTTAATTTCACAATAGCAGCCATTGTTTGTGGAGTGAGAACTCAGTGTTGTTTTCACCTGCATCTCTTGAATGACTAGTGATGTTGAGCATTTCTTCATATGCTTTTTGGCTGCTTTGACTTCTTCCTCTGATAAGTGTTTGTTCATTTCAGACACCCATTTTTGAATTGGGTCTTTAAATTTGGGGAGGCTGATCTCTTTAAGTTCTTTATATATTGTCGATAATAGCCCTTTGTCTGATAAACAGCTAGTAAAGATTTTTTCCCATGTTGTTGGTTGTCTTTTAGTGGTGCCAGTGACTTCTTTTGCTGTGCAGAAGCTTTTCAGTAGGATGAGATCCCATTTGTTGCTTCTTTCTGCTAGCTCTTGTGCTATAGAGGTTTTGTTCATAAAGTTTCTGCCTAAGCCAATGTCTCCAAGAGTTTTACCAAGCCTGTTTACCAGCAGGCTTATTGTTTCTGTTTTAATGTTTAAGTCTTGAATCCATTGTGATTTTAGTTTAGTACACGGTGAAAGAGATAGGTCTAGCTTTAGTTTTTGGCAGGTTAAAGCCCCATTTGTTAAGGAGGGTATCTTTCCTCCACTGAGGATGTTTGGTTCCTTTGTCAAGATAACGTCTGCCAATATATTTCTTGTGATCCAACCTCAGGAATTTATGCACAACCTGTGTATTCTTACCTTTACATCTTTGTTCATGTTATACTTCTTGCGTTTTTTGCTTATGTTGTACCTTTTGCATGGGTCATCTTTGCCACTCCTAAGTTTTTACTCTTCTAATTTTCTTTTTCTCATCTTCCCTTTCCACTTTTTCTTTTTCCTCATTTTCTTCTACTTTTACCCTTCCTACTGCTCTGAATAGACATAAAACACTGATGATAATGAAACAGAAATTTCTATTAACTGCTGATTGCTTAAAGAATCGCTGTAAATTCATGTACATGCCAAAGAGAAGTTACCAGAGTGGTTTGTTTTTAGAAATTTGTTTATTTTGCCACCTTAATAAAGAGTTTAATGACAGTTAAAGACCCAAGTCTAATTTTCAGATCCTATTTAAATGATTTCCAGTCCTCAGCAATAATAGATATTCTAGAGAGTTAAGCAAAAAATAAAATTTATCTGTAATAGAGAATAAAATTTAAGAAGCATACACATCCTATAAAAAGTGGTAAGGTACTGTGCTGTCTTCTTGAACCTTCATTATCTGGGTTAATTATCACAGCAACTCAAAGAGGAAGATATTATTATTATCTTTATTTTAAAAATTAGGCAACAAGTTCAGAAAGCTTAAGCAATTTGCTCAAAGTCATGTAGCTAAAAAATCATGGAACTGGAATTGGAACTCATGTAAATTTTATTCTAAACCCACTTACACACTGGTCTGGCACTCCACAACGTCCAGCTGTGCACTTTATAAAATATATATGAAGCGTGCCTTCAGAACTCTGATTCAGTAAGTTGGCTTATAATCTGAACTCATAGCACTCTTAATTACTCAATCTACTTGTAAAACTTGAGCATACACTATCACAAATTATCTTTTAAGCATCCATGCATAAGCTTGGTCTTTACTTCTGGGTTTAGGCCTTCTTTTATATATGGTGCTGAGGATATAGTAGGTATATAGGACATATAACTTTTTTCATAAAAGAATTCAGAATGTGATTTTGGTAGCAGAAATTGTAGAAGGAAGTGGTGAAAGTAACTTGATAAAGTCTAAAAATTCTAGTCAATTTTTCTATGGACCAGTTTAGGTTAGAGGAAAGGTGAAAGAAGTAGAAATTGCAAGGAGGATGTTTAGGCTGATTTTCCTCTTCACAGATAGACAACTTGATGCTGTAAACATAGCTATTATATACATGTGTGTGTTGACTGTGTATCATTATAATTAATGTTGACTCATTATATATCACATTTCTATAAGCTATAATTCATGGAAGAGTATGTTGGTTCAAACCCTTGCTTTCTCCCATTGTTTTCTTGGTGTCTTTATGGATCAAAGGTGACAAATTTGGTACGTAATCTGAAAGAATGGTACAAATTTAGGAACTTAAGTGAATATCTTGGTGCATCTTATAGAAAAGGTAAAGATTATTCCAACGTGCATGATCTGCGCTGTGACCAAAGAAATCACTCCAGGAGGAAGTTAGCCTAAGACCAACGTGCATGATCTGCCCTGTGACCAAAGAAATCACTCCAGAAGGAAGTTAGCCTAAGACTTAGCTCTTATTATCATTGCTTCCCAGGTATACTTGTCAAAGAGATATTCTACTGTGCCAGACTCTAAGGGGCGGCCATCTTGTGAAACTTGGTAACTAGTCACACAGTTCGTTAGTAGATTTCTCCTACGCTTTCTGTTGATCTCAATGATCTTACAAGCAAGGGTCATTTTATTAAAGCCCGATTTGTGCAGTTCTGGTAGTGCCTGATTCATACCCTTTACTAAGTGTCATCCACATCATAGGGCATTAAGTTTGCTGTTCCAGTGGTCTCAGTCTTTTTTCTTTATCTTTTGGAGGAATATTTGGCCACTTTCATTGGTTCTATAACTTCATCAGTTTCTCAGGGTGTTACCTGTGCTCACGCCATTAGTGAAGAAAAGTTTTTGGCAGAGTTCTTCAAAACCCTATTGTTGTAGTATAGAAATGGACAGGTAGATATGAGACCTACAAGTTCAGGTTGATTTGGTAGTTGATGGTAGCCTCGAGGTTTTGACAATAGATGTGGCACGCCTGAGAGGGAGTGCAATTATCATGGCAGTTGGGTAAGAGGCAAGGGTGTGGGAAGTCTTGGAGCCACCTGAAGGCACTGTAAGAAGGTCTCAAAGAATTGGCTTTAAGTAGCTGGCCAGAGTGAGAGTCCAGCATATTCTGTCCAAGCAACATTAAAGTAGGAAACGAAAGCATGACTCTCAATTGAGAATATTTGTTCCTCTCATCTTTAACTTCAGTTAGCATTTTAGATGTACTTTATCTTCATGAGCAAACAGTTTGTTAACTTTAAATTTTTATTTTGCTCACCTACCTATCAATGATATGTTCTTGGAGGTCTTCTCAGAAATCTAGTCATGCAAACTGTCCCTGACTTGGTGTCCTCTGTTTGGAAGACCAAACATGCATAGATTAAAGACAACTTCATGGGAATATCCTGTTAAGGGATGCTGTTGACCAGAGGAACCCTGGAGACGCTCTGCAATGCCCTTCTGGCTCTACGCTTACAGTTGTTGCCCTGTGAGGAAAGATACAAAGTGTTTAGTGAGCTTAGCCTGCTCTGCGTGCTGTGCTCTCATTCTGCAGTTCATCAGCAGGAGGGACAGGAAGTGTAGAAAGGTCAGGAAAGACAGGATAGTTAGGAAAATAGAATGACCAGATAGTATTGGGATGATGCATTCCTTTGTGTTTATACACTATATGACCATGCCTGCAAAATAAAGTTTGCCTTTAGTCTGCAAAAAATCTGGTCTCTTGTCCTCTGCTTTTCTTTCTTATAGTTCTTCTGAGGTCAGATCCATTCAGCAGAGACCACAGTTGGCACTCAAACAGGGACTGGATTATTAATTGTCAGCAGCAAAAAAGCAAAAACATCTCTTGACCTCTTTATGTAAAGAAATAGTATAAAAACAGTCTTATAAATCAATTACTATAAAAAGCCAATCATTAGGAAGCATAGAAGGGTTAGGTAATCTAGGTTGAAGTGTGCCCATAGGTTTCATGGCATCATTAACTCGTCAGAGATCTGTCAATCAACTCCATTTACTAGATCTGTTTTTAATACAAAACTAGGTGAGACTGTATTTATGTCTGGAGTCAGTAAAGCATGGTGGTGAAGACTATTAGCTGTCAGATTCTACCTATGATATTTAATAGTTATTAGTTACATGATCTTTGGCCAATTACTTAATCTTTTGAAGCCTTAGTTACCAGTATGTGTTAACAGTATTTACTTCAACACAGAATTTCTTTTTGGGGCACTAAGTCAAACAGTGTACATGAAGTACTTAGTCTTTCAATAGGTATTAGCTATTAGTAGTGTCATATTCCTATTATATCAGCCTATTTACTAGTGGAGAACAAATAAGGACATAAATAATGTATAACCTAAAGCAGAAAGTGACTTATCATGAAAGGGAGAATGATGAAATGCTTCAGTAGTTCAGAAGAGTAATGGGAGTCATTCTGGGTGAAGAAACAGAAAGAATCATAGAGGAAGTGACATCCAAGCTGAGCCTTAAAAGAAGGATAGAATTAAGGCACGCAGTTGTGAGAACACTATTTCTAGAATCAGCAATAAATGCTTACTTGGATTGAACTGCAAATGATGATTCATCCTCTTCATCATCCTAAGAATATGCAGAAAGGAAATCCATAATGAGAATATGGTTCCCCATGAAAAACACAGAAGGGCAGCCTTATTTCCTGGAACAATAATAGAGGCACTAAATTCCAAGTCATGCTATATAGTCAACCTTCAATTAGGTGAGAGTTCATGAACTCTCAAAGTATAATGTATATTTGTCTTAGGCATCTACTGTGCCACAATATTGTGTGGTGCTCTGGTATTACAGCTGTGGAAGAAATTATGATCACATTGAGAAATGATGAAAGAAATATACTACATAATATAAAATAGTACAGAATTCAATATTTAGAGCTGTAATAAAAACACTTTAATAAGAGTTCTGGAAAAAAATAAATCAGTAATGCCTGGACTGATCTTGGAAAGCTTTCACAGGGAGATAGGAACTTGAGGTGAATTTTTGTACTGGTATATTGTAGAAGAGGATAGAACACTTGAAATAGGGAAATTCATATAGCAAAACTGCAGAGGTGTTAATTGATGAATGAATGAATAAAGATAACATCATTTAATCCACAGATTAAAATTGCAATTATGTCTGCATCGTCTCAGCTGAGTGATATTTAGAGAGATGTGTTTGGGTCTGTTTTGTACTAATGCTCCCACTCCAGCTGATTTACAAAAATGTACATGTAATTGCAGTACTTTCTCACATTCCTGCTCTTGCTGATGTGTTCCGCTAACCAGAAACTACGCATGCATGAGCTAAACAAAATGTCAGGTCATTGACAGGAGTAATGCTCCCTTTCTAGACATTTTTGAGGAGATGAATAATATTGGCTCATTTCAAAAGGGCGTCGTTCAAAGTCAGCACATTCTCTGACACTTTTTCCCTTTCTCCCTTCAGTGTGTAAACCCCACTGATTGTTTAGGAAGATGCATTGGTTGTCATGGTAAAAACTACACTAATTGGCTTCCTCTAGTTGATATTCTGTCAAACTCACTGCCCCACTGAGGATTTGGAATAGAGCACTTAACTTTTTGCTTCTTAAAGAAGTGTTCCCAGAAAGCCAGCTGCCTCAGCACAAAATGGAAGGTATTTGAAATGCTCACTATGTCATCCAAATATTTCACCCGTCATGGGGCCAGATGTGTGTAGTTTCACTTTCATTTGGTATCTTCCTTCCATGGAGAGTTCTGATGGAAATGCAGCTGGAGATTTTTAACTGCATTAAGTGGGTTTGGGGAATTTGTCAAAAATGAAAGCATGTGGGCAGACCATTATGTCAGGAGATCAGAGTCCAGAGCATGCTTGGTCCAAAGCAAATTGAAATAGTTCCCTCTTTTGTTATCCACTTGCCTTATTTTCCCCACTGTTGCAAGGAACTAAGTAAGGATTGAGAGAGAGGTAGAGATAGATAGATAGAGAGAGAGAGAGAGAGAGAGAGAGAGAGAGAGAGAGAGAGAGAGAGAGAGAGAGAGAGAGAGAGAGAAATAAAAGAACGATGACATCAAACCTAGTAATTCCGCCCAAGGTATGGTCTCCACTGAGTGCCATTTAAACTTAATCTCTACTGTAGTAAGATGTGGGGGCCTTTTTCATCATGAGGTCTCTGTCTCATGTATGGCTGTATGTCTTATGAAAAAGGTGGCTGGCAGGTACTAGCATAAGAGTTTTGCCCTTGTGTACTGTCTACCAGGGAGGATACATTGTTCATCACTTCCAGAGGTTGTAGCAACAAGGCACCATCTTGAGAGATTAGACTCCTCATCAGACACCAAAGCTGCCAATAGTTTGATCTTAGACTTACCAACCTCTAGAACTGTGACCAATTCATTTCTGCTTTTTATAAATAACCCACTGCAAGGTAGGTATTTTGATAAAGTAGCACAAAGGTATGTTCTCATCTAGCCTTTCTAGTCAAAATGTAGTTGTCTAGTGTATCTTGCATGGGTAATTTTCCCTGCACTTACAGGAAAATCTAAAATATGATTTTTATAGTTTGGGGTGACTTAATTATCATTTATACAATGTATCACTTGAAATTACCCCTGAGGTCCATTGGAATAGAGGTGTTGGTATTCTTCACATGAGAACATATAAATACATGCCATTTTCTACTTGTTGATTTTGTTCTAGAACTTGGAAATAATGACCTACTACCATCCTGTTCTAACCATCTTACTTAACTCTGTGTCTTAGTCTTCCCACTGGAAGAATGGATTTGTGAGGCTGCTTCCCCTTACACTGGAGGATATCTAAGTGGCATAATAAGAGGGGTTTCTGGAAATCTTATATTTCTTGGAATACTTTTCAGGATCTCACAAACTCAACAGAGAACTCTATCCTATGTATCCCTTTGAATCAGTTTCTCACTTTATGGATTCTCTGTACTTCAATGTGGATGAGTATGAGATGGAGGAAGGAGGAGAAACACTAGAAAAGATGGTGTCCCAATGGATGGTTGAGAATAGAAAACAGCTTGGTTCATGCTGGTGGTAGGGATGAAAATGATAATCACTGACATCAGGAAGTGACTAACTTGGTATGATGTTGTACTTACAGAACTTCATAGACCTCGTCAATTTCTGTATAGAGCCTAAGACAAACATACTGTCATAGAGACTGCTGATATATGGAAATATGCTAAACTAGTAAAAAATGTATGGCCCATGTCAAACACAGGTGAAAGATCTGTTCGTTTGATATATTCCTCTGATCTGGGTCAGAGGAATATAAAAGACATGACATTAAGAATATAAGGCGAAAAGGAACCTGAATATTGTTTTGGCTTTATTATTTCTCACACATTTACAGATGTTTCAGCTCTTTCTGACTTCCAGAAGAAATGTCAGAATCTTTTGTGATAAAGAATGCATTACAATCATTGCTCAGACAATAAAAATCATTATTATTGGAAATAGCAATGGAGAGGTGAGGCATAAGTGGGGGCTGACACCAAAATATCTCTGGAATACAGCTTTAGAGGACATTATAGACTGAAAGAGCATAAATAAACATTAAAATTTATTTAGTATTATGTGAGGCATCTTATGGCAGTTACTTTAACTCTGATAATGGCCATTACATAGTTGAGATGGAAAGAGAGAAAGCATAAAAATTTCTAAAGTCATGCAGCTATACACGTTATCCACCGGATTTACACACTGTACTAAACTTCTATTGTATTATTTTGGTCTGTTTCTCTTGCCATTGGGCACTCTCTGCAAAGAGTGGATGCAATTTGTTGAGGACTCCACTCCACTTTGCTCTGGTTAATGGAGGTTTGTCTCTTTCAAGGAGGTTGCAGATGACTCAGTTCAGGCACATAAGCCTTTTAATTTCCACCAAGTAATCACATCTCATGGTAGTTTGTCGGTGAAGATTGAATAGATTAGTATTAATACATCAAAGAAACTTGCACCTGAGTTAACTAAAATCCTTTAAAGGGCCAGGAACTCTGTTGAATTCAAGCTTTTCTTTTCTTTTTTTAAAGCTGAATTCTTTATTGGTACATTTTATATGCATCTCACAATCACATAACATTGGGGAATTTGTACCAGTATATGACACAAGTTAATTCTCATTTTTACCCACATCCCTACCCACCCACACCTCCCCACCCCCTATACACATGCGCTTTTATTTTCTTTCAGAATCATATTTATTCCTTCCCCTCATTACATTACCATACCAAATTTCCTTTGGAAATTTCCATTCTACAAAACTGTCATACATTCTAGAGCTCATTGACATCTACAAGTGCTCATATCAAAGAGAAGATCTGGTATTTGCTTATCTGTGATCTATTTATTTCACTTATTAGTGTGTCCTCCAGGTGTATCCATTTGCACATAAATGAATGAATCTTGTCATTCTTTATGGCAGAATAATACTCCATTTTGTAAAGAACTTAAACAGATCAGTCTCCCCAAGTTTAAAGACCCAATTCAAAAATAGTCATCTGAAGTGAAGAGACATTTCTCAGAGGCAGAAGTCAAAGCAGCTAAGAAGCATATGAAGAAATGTTCAACACCACTGGTCATTTGAGAGATGCAAAAGAAAACAACACTAGATTTCATCTCACACCACAAAGAGTGGCTGCTATTGCAAAATCAACCAATAATAAATGCTGGCGAGGCTGTGGGAAGAAAGGAACCCTTCTCCACTGCTGGTGGGATTGTAGACTTGTGCAACCATTGTGGAGATCTCTGTGGAGATTTCTCAGATAACTAGGACTAGGGGTCCCATTTGACCCTGCCATCCCCCTGCTAGGAATATACCCAAAGGAATTTTAAAAATCACATTGGAAAGACAGATGTACACCCTTGTTCATAGCAGCTCAGTTTGTGTTAGCTCAATCTTGGAAACAACCCAAATGCCCATCAGCTGGAGACTGGATAAACAAGCCTTTCTTATTAAATCTCTTCCTTTCTAGCGACCCACCAGCTGCCTGGTCTTAATGGCTTATTTACATAGCAATTCTTTATTTGAAAGGGAAAAGTAGCTTTGCAGTGGGTTAGGGTGGAGGTGAATTCTCCCTGCTGTACTTTCTATAGTTTCCATAGCAACAGAGTTGTAGCTTTATCTAAAAAAAAAAAAAAAAAACCTTAAATTTGCTTTCCTTTTTATGTTGTTTCAGACTTGTGCTATCTTTACTAAACCTGGAGGAAAGCTTCCTGGTTTCTCATGGTATTGGACATGGAGTCTCTGTGATTTGAGGGGAAGGAGGGCACTGGAGCATTTTAATGTAGGAGCTCCCCAAACGTTTGATATCAGTGAAGGGTGATACCCATGTGTTAGAATCCCTTTCTGATCCTTCCTTTCCAACAGTATTCACATCCTCTTCAACATTCTTGCTGCTGGGCCTAATTTTTTTTTAATTCTTTATTCAGAATTTTTTTATTGAATTCTTTATTGGTACAATTTATATACATCTCAAAATCACATATAATATTGGGAAATTTGTACCAGTATATGCCACAAGTTAATTCTCATTTTTACCCATATCCCTACCCACTCCCCCCTCCTCCCCCCTTTATACATGCTCTTTTATTTTCTTTCCGTATCATATTTATTCCTTCCCCTCATCACATTCCCACACCAAGTTTCCTATAGAAATATTCCACTCTATAAAAGCTGTCCTACTTTCTA
>PVIC010055293.1:0-11264 GCA_004025085.1 Thryonomys swinderianus
AAAGGAACTAAAGTTATCTCCTGCATACTGTCAGACCATAGTGACTTAAAACTGGACCTGAAGAGCAAAAGAAATTTCAAGATCATCACATATACTTGGAATTTGAACAGCACACTACTGACCAACCAATGGGTCATGGAGAAATTAAAGACTTCTTACAATTAAATGATACCTCCACTATAATATACAGCAATCTATGGAACACAATGAAAGCAGTTTGATGAGGGAAATTTATAGCAGTGAATACCTACACTAGGAAAATAGAACAAGCTCAAATAAATGACCTAATGCTGAACCTCAAGTTACTAGAAAAAGAGGAGCAAGACAAATCCAAAGCTCATACTAGGAAGGAAATTATAAGAATCAGAGCAGAAATTAATGCAATGGAGACCAAGAGAATGATACCAAAAATCAACGAATCTAAGAGTTGGTTCTTTGAAAAGATAAACCAGATTGACAGACCCTTAGCCAACCTTATCAAACAAAAGAAAGAAAAGCTCAAATCCATGCTATTAAGAATGAAAAGGGGAAAATTACCACCGATGCAGTACAAGTCGAGAGGATAATAAACACATTTTGAAAATTTGTATTCAATAAGGTGGAAAAATGTAGAAGAAATGGATAGATTCCTAGACACCTGTAAACTTCCAAAGTTGAATAAGAAGATATAGAAATGTTAAACACCCTAAAATCAATCTGCAAAATTGAATATGTAATTTTTTTAAAGCCTACCAACAAAGAAAAGCCCTGGGCCTAAAGACTTCACTGCTGAATCTACAAAACTTTTAAAGAAGAGTTAATGCCAATACTTCTCAAACTCTTTAACGAAATTGAAAGGGAAGCAGTCCTCCCAAATTCATTCCTTGAAGCAACCATTACCTTGATTCCAAAACCAGAAAAAGATGCAACCAAAAAGAGAACTACAGGCCAATATCCTTAATGAATATTGTTGCAAAAAATCCTCAAAAAGATATTGATAAACAGAATAGAGTTATCAGGAAAATCACGTACCCTGATCTAGTAGGATTTATACCAGGGATGCAAGGGTGGTTCAACATACATGAATCAATAAATATGTTATATCAACAGTCTCAAGACCAAAAACCCTATGGTTATCTCAATAGATGCAGAAAAAGTATTTGGCAAATTCTAACACCATTCATGATCAAAACCCTACAGAAAATTGGAATAGATGTACTGTATCTCAAACTAGTAAAAGCTATTTATGAGAAACCAACATCCAGTATCATCCTTAATGGTCAAAAACTGAAACCTTGTACACTAAAATGAAGAACAAGTCAAGGATGTCCACTGTCAATACTCTTGTTCCATATAATGCTGGAGACATTAGCCACAGCAATTAGGCAAGACGAAGAAATGAAAAAAATAAACATAAGTAAGAGGTTAAACTGTCATTATTCACCAATGACTTAATTCTCTATACACAGGATCCTAAAAACTCAAACATAAGACTTCTAGACTTAATTGCCAAATTTAGTAGTGTAGCTGGATACAAGGTCAATGCTCAAAAATCAATAGCCTTTGGCCAGGTGTGGTGGCTCATGCCTGTAATCCCAGCACTCGGGAGGCAGAGACAGGAGGATTGCCGAGTTCGAGGCTTGCCTGGGCTCCATAGGGAGCTCTGGGCCAGCCTGAACTACAAAGCGAAACCCTGTCTCAAAAAAAAAAAAAAATCAATAGCCTTTGTATACACAAACAACAGACTCACTGAGAGAGAAATTGGGGAGTCAAACCCTTTCAGAACAGCATCCAAATAAATGAAATATCTAGGAATCAATCTCACAAAGGAGGTGAAAGACCTCTACTGTGAAAACTAAGCACTCTAAGGAAGGAGACAGAAGAAGTTTTCAGAAAATGGAAAGACATCTCTTGTTTCTAGGTAGAAAGAACCAACATCGTCAAAATTGCTGTACTCCCACAACTATTATATAGATGCAATGCAATCCTGATGGAAATCCCAACAGTATATTTTACACAACTAGAGAAAAAATTCACCTGGAATCACAGAAGACCTAGAATAACAAAAGCAATTCCAAGCAAGAAGGACATAGTTAGGGGTATTACAATCCCCAACTTGAAACTTTACTATAGAGCCACTGTGGTAAAAACTCCATGATAACAGTAGCAAAAAGCAGACCTCATGATCAGTGGAATAGATTAGAAGATCCAGAAACAAATTCAGATATACTAAGCCACCTCATCTTTGACAAAGGTGCCAAATATCCTCAGTGGAGGAAAGATAGCCTCTTTGCCAAATGGTGCTGGAAAAAACGGCATAGGTTTAACCTGCCATGGACCTATCCATGTCCCTGTGTAAAAGTGGATTAGAGACTTAAACATTAAAACAGAAACACTAAACCTGATGCAAGGAAGATTATATAAATCTTTTGGAGATACAGGCTTAGAGAATGACTTTATGAACAATACCTCTATAGCACAAGACCTAGCAGAAGAAATCAACAAATGTGATCTCTTTTTATTAAACAGCTCTACACAGCAAAGGAGACCAGTAGAGCAAAAAGAAACCAAGAAATTGGGAAGAATCTTTACCAGCTGTCTTTCAGACAAAGACTTCCTATCTAGAATATATAAAGATCTTTAAAAAAAAAATCAGTCCTCCCAAATTTAAAGATTCAGTTCTAAAAATGGGCAGCTGAAATGAACAGACAATTTTCAGAGGAAGAACTAAAAGCTGCCAAGAAACATATTAAGAAATGCTCAGGCCAGAGGGTTAGCTCAGTGGTTCTGGTGCCTGCCTCGCAAGCACAAGGTCCTGAGTTCGATCCCTGGTAACCACATACAATGCTGGGTGTGTAGACTCACACCCACCAGCAATCAATACCACATACCACAGTGCCGGGCATGGTGGCTCACGCCTGTAATCCCAGCACTCGGGAGGCAGAGACAGGAGGATTGCTGAGTTTGAGGCTTGCCTGGGCTACATAGTGAGCTCAGAGCCAGCCTGAACTACAAAGCGAGACCCTGTCTCAAAAAAAAAAGAAAAGAAAAGAAATGCCCATCATCATTGGTCATTCAAGAGATGCAGATGAAAACAACACTAAGATTTCTTCTCACTCCACATAAAATGGCTGCTATCTTGAAATTATCCAGCCATAGTTCTGGCAAGGCTGCGGAGAAAAAGGAATCTTTCTCCATTGTTGGTGGGAATATAGACTGGTACAACCTCTATGGAAGTCCGTGTGGAGATTCCAAAAAAAAATCTAGGATTAGAGGTCCCATTTAACCCTGCTATTCCCCTGCTAGGAATATACACAAAAGAATTAAAAGAATCATATCATAGTGACATATGTGCACCATGTTCATATCAGCTCAGTTCATGATAGCTCAATCTTGGAAACAACCCAAATGACCATCAACTGGAGACTGGATAAAGATCATCTGGGGGTTGGGGATTTAGCTCAGTGTTTCAGGGACCTTCCTTGCAAGCACAAATTTCCTGGTTCAATCCTCAGTAACCACATACAGTATCAGGTGTAGTGCCTCACACCCACCAGCAATGAGAACCACATTCCTCAAATCTGGGCGTGTTGGCTCACAATTGTAATCTCAGCATTCCAGAGTCAGAGACAGGAGGACTGCTCAGTTGCAGGCTTGCCTGGATTACATAATGAGCACAGAGCCAGCCTGAACTACAAAGTGAGACCCTGTCTCACAAAAAAAAATTTTTTTCTATAAAATGCATATTATTCTGCCTTAAATAATGATAAGTTTGAGTCACTTATACTCTAATTGATGTACCTTCAGGACATACTCAAAAGTGAAATAAATAGGCCTGGAGATTTAGCTCAGTGGTTCTGGCGCCTGCCTCGCAAGCACAAGGTCCTGAGTTCAATCCCCAGTAACCACATACAATGCTGGGCGTGCCCACCAGCAATCAATACCACATACCACAGTGCTGGGCGTGGTAGCTCATACCTGTAATCCCAGCACTCGGGAGGCAGAGACAGGAGGATTGCCAAGTTCGAGGCTTGCCTGGGATACATAGTGAGCTCAGGGCCAGCCTGAACTACAAAGCAAGAGCCTATCTCAAAAAAAAAAGTGAAATAAATAGTCACAGATGTGTAAATATATCTGTTCTGATATGAGAAATTGAAGATGTTAATAAGCTCTAGAATGTATGATTGATATTGTGAAATAGAAAATATGCAAAGGGAAATGTGGTGGAATGGGAAATGGGGGGTAAAGAAAAATTTGATGGTAATAAAAAGGGAAACAAAGCTCATATATTTATGGGGTGGAGGTTTGTGGGATGGGTGGGAAAAATGAGAATTAAATTGTGTAATATACTGGTACAGATTTCGATATTGAGTGTGATCACAATGTATACATACCATATACTAATAAAGATAAAAAAATTTTAAATATGTTATATTAACTACCATGTGATCTATTTTGGAGAATGACCCATTTGCAGCTGAGAATACATATTGTGATTTTGTGGGGTAGAATACTCTGTAGACATTTACTAAGTTCATTTGTTCAAAAGTTTGGTTCAGTTGTAATCCTTCATTGTTGACTTTTTGTCCAACTGATCTGTTTCATTTGTCACAGTGGAGTGTGGAGGTGCCCCTCTATTATTGTATAAGTGCTTATTTGTCTTTTCATGTCCATTAACATTTGTTTTATACAGTTAACTATTCTAGTATTCAGTGAATATATATTTATGAATGTCATTTCTTCATTTTGGATTTTCCCTTGTTCAAAAATATAGTAATCTTCTTTGTCTTAATTTTGTTTTGAAGTCTACTTTATCTACAAACAAGTTATCCACTACTGCTTTTCTTGTGGTTTCCTGTTGCATGGAGAATTGTTTTCCATCCTTTTACTTTCAGCTATGGATTTCTTTTTGAATTAAGTGTGTTTCTTGAATACAGCATAATGTTGGATATTGCTTTTTAATCTATTCTACTTTTTAATTAGTCAATTGAGACCATTAAGATTGATGGCAATAACTGATATGTGTTGACTTATACATGTCATATTTCCCCATAATTTCATTACTATTATTATTATTAAATTTTTCTGCCCTGGCATTTAAGTTCTTGCCTTGCCTAACTGCTTCATTCTATTAGGCCTCATAGACTTGTGACCCTCACTATCTTTTTTCTAGAACATTGTTGAGAATTTCTGTAGCAGATTTGATCTTCATGAAGTTTCTCTGCTTTTCTTTCTCATGGAAGTATCTTATTTCCCCATCAATTTTGAAAGATAGTTTTGCAGAATACATCAACCGAGATATTTTCTCTTAGGGCTTGAAACATTTCATTCCAGGCTCTCCTTGACTTGATGGTTTGTGTTACAGTTTGCTGTGATTCTGATGGGCTTTTCTTTGTATGTTTTTTTTTCTCTATTTTCAATATTTCATTTTTCTGTTGGGATTCTGGTATTTTGACTACTATATGCCCAGGTGTTTATTTTTTTCCATCATAGTTATTTGGAGTCCCATATGCCTCACTAATCTGTATGCCAAATTCTTTTCTCCTACCTGGGATGTTTTCTGCCATTACATCTGTGAATAGTTTTTCTTTTTTATGTCATTTACACTATTTTCTATTTCTTCATTGACTCTAGTCAGTCTTATGTTCTTTGCATCATTGGGCACCTGCTAAATTGATTTTTTTCTGCTCCCTTACTATTTTTAAGAAATCTTTCCTAGTCAGTAACTGTAATCCTGTCTTCTATGTCTGAATTCTGACTTTGGATTCACTAGCTCTGCTGCATAACTCTTCAGTAAAGGTTTTAATCTCTTGAATTTCCATTTGAATCTGTTTAGTGGATTCCACACGTTTCCTTTACTGGGATTCCATATATTCCTGGGGTCTTCTATTTTTTTAATCTGTGTCTTTCACCATGATCATCATTTCTGCTCTTATCTGAGGGATTTTTTTTTTATTTTATATTTTCCAGATTCTCTTTTGTTGCCAGTTCAGGGAGTTCAGGTAGTTATGTTTCAGGTTGGTCCATGTCACTGATCCCTAACTTTTCCTTTGTAGATCTGGAATTCTGGATTTGGGTCTTATTCAAATGTTTTTACATTTTTGCTTTTTGCTATTTTTGACATTTTTGGTTTAATACCTGGGTTGATGTCTGCAAAGTGCTTATTACAAAGAACTTTCTTGCTAACATTTAGAACCTTTAAGAAATCATTACTTCCGGGCCAGAGGGTTAGCTCAGTGGTTCCAGTGCCTGCCTCGCAAGTGCAAGGTCCTGAGTTCGATCCCCAGTAACCACATATAATGCTGGGTATGGAGACACGCCCACCAACAATCAACACCGCATACCACAATGCCGGATGTGGTGGCTCACGCCTGTAATCCCAGCAGTCGGGAGGCAGAGACAAGAGGATTGCTGAGTTCGTGGCGGCTTACCTGGGCACCATAATGAGCTCAGGGCCAGCCTGAACTACAAAGCAAGACCCTGTCTCAAAAAAAAAGCAAAGAAAAAGAAAGAAATGATTACTTCCTTGGTCGTCCTTCTGATATAATTGGCCCTTAGGCCTCTGCATAAGTCCCAGCACAACCACAGCACTTACTCACAGAGCATGAAATGCAGTCTCTGGGGCTTTTCCTCACAGGATGGTCCTAACAGAAGTCTGGGTCCAAGTACTATGCCAAAGTCTGGGCAGAGTCATAATCCACAGATCTCTGCCTAAGTCTCAGCACAATCACAGCACTTACTGCACATCATATATACAAGCAGCCTCTTGGACTCTTCCTCACACAATAGTCTCACAAGAAGTCTGGGCCTTAACACTGTCCCAAGGTGGAATAGTTCCAGGCCACAGGTCTTGCAGAGAGTTTTTATTAAGTCAAGTGCCCTTTCTGTAGCTAGTGATAGGACTTTTCTTCATTAGCCTACTGATGTGACATACTAACTCTGATGGACCAGTTTTGCATATCTGCAAAAATACATTTGATCATATTATACAATTCTTTTCATACATAGTATGGTTCATTTTGCTAAGGCTGTGTTTTACTGAAAATTGTCATGAGAGTTATATGCCTAAAGTTTTACTTTCTTACAATATTTTACCTAATTTGCATATTAGGGCAATGCTGGCCTCACAACATTAGTACATACTCCCACTGCTTCTATCTTCTGAAAGGAACTGTAAAGAACTGGTATAAATTCTTCTTTACTTATTTTGTGAAAATGACCAGTAAACACATCTGGGCCTGGTTTGAGAGGTTAATGTTTCAGAAGAGTTCCCCACAGAAACATCCCATAGAAGGTATTTTCTCTCTTTCTCCCATTCTGTCTGAGTTGTTCCAGCTCAAAAGTCAAACCTCTTCTCCATATTTTGTCCTATACTGGTCCTCAACTAATTTCATTATGCCATTCACAACAGGGAGGGCAATCTACTTAACTGAGGCCACTAATTGAAATCCTATGAAATATTTTTATAGTTATCAGAAAAAAATATTTAATCTAAGTACTCATGACCCACACAATCTTTCACATAAAATTAACCATCACAGTTTGTAATCATTGATTTAATTTACTAAAAGATAAAGATGAGTATATTGTGTGTATATTCCTTGTGTGAAGTTTGGTGGATAGTAATTTTCAAGAAATTGGTCCACTTCATCTAAGTCAGCAAATTTGTAGGCACAATGTTATTTGTAATAATTCTTTATCAAGCCTAACTTTTTAATAATAGTATGGCTCCAGATACCACACACACTTTTTTAAATTTGAATCTGTATTGGTACATTATATATACACATCATGAACATGCTCAATATAGAGAATTTGAACCAGTATATAACACAATTTCTCATTTTTTCCCATTCTTCTGCCCATGCTACAACCCCCACACATCTATATACATAACTTTGTTACTTTTTTATTGCCATAACATTTTTTCTTTCCCCTCATTACTTACTCAAACCTTTTCCCTTTGGATAATTTGTATTTCACAATATCTATCATATATTCTAGAACTCATTTACATCTTCAGTTTCTCATACCAGAGAAAACATTGATATTTATACATCTGTGACCTATTTATTTCACTTCTGAGTATGTCCTGAAGATACATCCATTTGAGTATAGATGACTCAAACTTATCATTCATTGTGGCAGACTAATACTCCATTTTATAGAAAAACCACATCTTGCCACCCATGGTCTCTGGCACCAGCTACGCCATCGCCCCTGTCACTATGGCCCATTACAAAGTTGCCAACTCAAAGCGCGAGCAGTTCCGGAGGTACTTGGAGAAGTCGGGAGTGTTGGACATGCTGATCAAAGTATTGGTAGCCTTATATGAAGAACCAGAGAAACCTAATAGTGCTTTGGATTTTCTGAAGGATCACTTACAAGCTGCTACCTCAGAAAATCCAGAAATTGAGCTGCTTTGCCTAGAATTGGCAGAAATGAAAGAGAACTATGAAGCTACTATAGAAGAAAATAAAAAACTGAAAGCAAAGCTTGCTCAGTATGAACCACCTCAGGAGGAGAAGCGTGCTGAATAGGATTCCTCTCAGTTGAAAAAACACTGAAAAATGGTTTTGTATGACTGGAATACTTTGTATAGTATATAATACTTTTTGAACAGATGCTATAAAACTTATAATATGTTAAATATGTTAAGTTCACCTATCACACTTCAGATGTTATAAACACACATACTTAACAAATCACCAATAAAAACTCAATTATTTAAAAAAAAATCTTTATCCAGTATCCAGTTGTTGGGCATTTGGCTTGTTTCCAAGATTTAGCTATCACAAACTGAGCTGCTATGAACATAGGTGCACAAATGTCACTGTGATATATCATTTAAATCCTTTGTGTATATACCTAGCAGGGGAATAGCAGAGGAAATGGGATGTCTAATCCAAGTTGGGGTGGTTTTTTGGGGGGTTTTTTTTTGGTTTTTTTTGGTTTCGGTTTTTGCTTGTCTGTTTGTTTTACACATGGTCTGGCTTTTTAATTCATGCTGGCCCTGAGCTCACTACATAGCCCAGGCAAGCCTCAAACTCAGCAGTCCTCATGCCTCTGCCTCCCGAGTGCTGGGATTATAGGCATGAGACACCAAGCCCGGCATTTGTGTTATAAGGTACTGATTGCTGGTGGCATGAGTTGTATGGGTTGTGTGAGTTGTATGGTTGTTGTATGTGGTTGCCGAGGATCAAACTCAGGACCTTATGCTTGCTAGGCATGTGCTGGAACTACTGAGCTAAATCTCTGGCCCTGCCCTGTAAGTATTTTATAGGTGTTACCACAGTCTGTAGCATTGTGGTATGTGGGCGGTATGGGGTAATGATTGCTAGTAGGCATGAGTCACCACATCCAGTATTGTTGTATGTGGCCACCTGAGATCAAACCAGGGACCTTGAGCTTGCTAGGCAGGCACCAGAACCATCAAGATAAATCTCCAGCCCATAGAAGCTTTTTAGTAAAATGAGATCCCATTTGTTGAATCTTTCTCCTAATTCTCATGCTATAGAGGTTTTGTTCATAAAGTCTTTCCCTAAGACAATGTCTCCAAGAGTTCTACCTAACCTGTTTTCCAGGTTTAGTGTTTCTGTTTTAATACTTTGTTCTCTAATCCACTTTGATTTTAGTATAGTACATGGTGAAGAGATAGATCTATCTTTAGTCTTTGGTAGGTTGAAGCCCAGTTTTTCCAGTACCATTTATTAAAGAGGCTCTTTCCTCCATTGAGGATATTTGGCTCCTTTGTCAAAGATAAGGTGGCTTAGTATAACTGGAGCTGTTTCTGGATCTTCTAATCTATTCCACTGGTTCTCAAGTCTGTTGCTTTGCCAGTACCATATCATTTTCATCACAGTGGCTTTGTATTATAGTTTCAAATTGGGGATCATAATATCCCTTACCATATCCTTGTTGCCTAGAATTACTTTTGCTTTTCTAGGTTTTTTTTGTTGTTCCAGATGAATTTTTGATTATTCTCTCTAGACTTGTGAAATATATTGTTGGGATTTCAAATCAGTATTGCATTGAATCTATACAATAGTTGTGGACCTACTTGCCTGGTCTGTTTCCCCAGGCCTCTCTCCACACATACTTTTAACCATAATGCTTTCTACTCTTCTCAGACTAGGTTATTCTCCCCAGTCATCACTTATTTCACAAGGAGCATACTTTACAAAGTTTTCAGTGGAATTACTACTCTCCACTTCGCCACTACTTGAAAGGAAGAAAGTATTTCTGCTTCAATACAGTTGTGTATTGCCAGCAGAGGCTTCAGTGGAAACTGGTTGGTCTATAAGCTAAATTACAGGAACTCCTACCTGATGTTATTCCTGACTTAAACAGGGGTAAAGCCAGTATTAGTTTCCTAGAAGAAAGAGGAATATTCTCCACATTTCTTTTTTTTCTTTTTTTTTTTTTTTTTTTTTTTGAGACAGGGTCTCTCTTTGTAGTTCAGGCTGGCCCTCAGCTCACTATGTAGCCCAGGCAAGGCTGAAACTCAGCAATCCTCCTGCCTCTGCCTCCTGAGTGCTGGGATTATAGGCATGAGCCACCACGCCCAGCACTGTGGTATATGGTACTGATGGCTAGTGGGCATTGAGTCACCATGCCCAGCATTGTATGTGGTTACCGGGATCAAACTCAAGACCTTGTGCTTCCGAGGCAGGTGCTGGAACCACTGAGCTAAATCTGTGGACTATTCTCCAAATTTCTAACTCTCCTAATGGGCCATTACATGGTCACATTCCACTAGGAAGACATAAAGGAAGAATAAAAGGAATCTTAAATTTACTACTGCTTATTTTATAATCACTTACAAATGACTTCTCTTCTGGTATTTTTCAGAACTACAGATACTGCCTTGAATTTCTCTGTTATTTCACAGAAGGTGGGAAAAATTCAAACTCACTAAAGAAAAATTAAAGTTCCAAATAATCTTGACAATGATGAACATTATTACTGTTCTTTAATAAAAGATAAATGAATAGAAGTTAACAAATGTGAAAATGAACCAAGAAACCACTGTTATTATCATCACTGTGACAAATATTCACATTTGGAAAGGAAAATGAGGGACCCTAGAACAATACAAAGAATCAATGAATCAAAGAGCTGGTTCTTTGAAAGGATAAATAAAATCGACAGACCCTTAGCCAACCTTATCAAACAAAGGAAGGAAAAGGCTCAAATCCATGCTATAAGGAATGAAAATGGCGAAATCAGCACAGACCCAGAAGAAGTCCAAAGGATCATAAACACGTATTTTGAAAACCTATACT
>PVIC010055294.1:0-11277 GCA_004025085.1 Thryonomys swinderianus
GAACACCCAGTTAGAATCTCATTCATAATGCCTAATAATTCAGAAAACTTAACAACATAATAACATCAATGCTTCCTAAATAAATACTCATTAACAGTCCAATCAGGATCCTTCTAGGATGCTCACCCAGCTCTATTTCAAATCAATAGAAACAGTAAGTGATCTCAACCCCCAGCAGTGTGGAAAAAGGCTGACTAAATTTTGGTGAATCTACATCAAGAACAAAAGCCCAGAGTGACGGGGAGTCACAGTAACCCACAGTTACTGCTGGGGACAAACAACTCACAAACGGACTGCAAGACAAGGTCCACAGGCCAGCCCCCAGGACCAAAGGCAGCAGGGGCTGAGAAAACATTCTCCCTGGGGACATTCTTTGTCAAAGCCTCCAGGTCTTAGGCTGTTGCTACTTGTCACTCATTTGTTCGGATCTGACTTTTGCTCACACTGTCTCACCAAGAAAGCTGCTGCTGGGGCAGCCTCACGCCTGCATATCACTGACCGCAGCAGCACTGGCACCACTGCCCCCCACCACCGTCCTGCCGGAGCAGGTTGATCCTGGCTCTTGCAACTGATTCTCTTAGGCTGCTATTTTTCCGCCTCCCTCATTGATTCATCTTTCTTTACATCACTGTGCCCTTGACTTCAAATACAAAGACACCCTGAGCAAAACCTCTGCGCAAGCCAGACCCACGGACCTACCTGGGGTCTCAAAGGAACCACATCCCAAACTGAACTCTTCACCTTCCAAACCGGGTCTCATCCAGCCCGTCTTAGGTCTCAGGACACTCCCAGGGACGAGCCTAGGGTGGAGGGGATGGCCTCTCCTTGTGGGCGCCCAGCCCATCACTAGGCCAAAGGCAGACAATGATGAAGAGTCTGACAGAAACAACCCTTGTCGCCTACTTTGTAAAACGCTCTGTGACCTTTCTGGCAGACACAGCAAGCTCACATCTGCTACCACCAAGCCCCCATAATAGCCACCCCTTTCCCCAGAGATGCCACAATGTGGCTTAGCCACAAACTGCCCACCCGCACCACATTCCTCCTCTTCAACCCTCCCCCAGACTGTCCTCGCCTCTCCTCACTGTCCCTCCCAATCTGCCTCCCTGTTGCCCCAAGACTGGGGAGGAAGGTGACCTGTGACTTCCCTTTCCTCCACCTTCCCACTTCTTTTCTTCTAAGGTGTGGGGCCCTCGGGAGCACACACACCCCTGGGAAACTATACAGAGCCAGGCTTCGCCCACCAGCTGACACACCCCAGCACCATGGTCCCCTGAGGTGACATGCCCACAACATCTTAGTTTCTTTTCTACAGCACTGGGCACAAAACCCAAGTCCTCTGGCTTCCTCTGCCAAGCTCTATTCCTCTAAGCCACATCTCCAGCACCCACACACCTCCTACAGACACCCTGCAGCAGCAGTCTGTCATCAGAACACAGGACAGGGTGACTAAATGACAAAGATGAGGATGCTGTACACGATTCCCATCCACGGCTGCCTCAACCAGCCAGGCGAGGGCAGCAGGTCAGCTGTGTTGTTTACCACTGACTATCAGACCTTCATTTCAGGGGTTCCAGGGCTGAGGGTCACAGACCTAATGCGGAATGCTTTCTTTCGGCAGTTACTAAAGATATCCCTTCTAAACAAACCCCAACAACTCCATTTACAAATACTATCCAATCAGGGAAACCTCAGTCTCTTCGTTACTACAAGAGCTTTCCCATCTTGGAGTCACTCAAATATCCCCAACATTCTAGGAACAATGGGATCCCAGGGCCTTGGAAAGAAAAACCCAGAGAAACGAAAGTCTGTGGCTCACACCCAGCCCCTCCCAGAGGAGTCTCATGGGATCCACTGGCAGGCATCGCTGCAGCCTTAAGAGGAAAGAAACTGCTAGAAGAGAGGAAGTTCGGTCCTAGGCCCCAACTCAAGCCCACTCTGGCTTCTTCTCTCAGTTCTCCACTCATTCCAGACCCCATTAACTCCTCCTCTCACGTGGCAAGGCATCACAAGTCCATCCTGGCCGAGTGGTCAGAGAAATCAGAAAGGGCCCTTCCGGTTATCCTGGCTCAAGGTAGAACTTGACCTTTCACCTCTCACCTGCACTTTGGCTCACCCTCCCGGCTTCCGTCTACCTGCCCAAGCTGTCCAATACTCTCAGCCCTCAGAAACCACTGTCCTTCCTTCTACCTGCCTCTCACTCAACATTTCCTGAGCACCTAACACGACAAGGCCAGTCTTGGGCACCATGGAAAACAAAGGACGTGGCAGGGGGAGACACATGGCCACACAAATACTACTCAAGGCTGCCAGGTGGGTTCTGAAAACTGGCTGGTGCCAGAGAAAAGGAGGGGGAAAGCTGTGTGGGTGATCACAGGGCATGGCCTGTTGCTCTGCTAGGTAGCAAGCACTGGGATGGCCGGCACATGACAGACACAATGGGGTAAGGAGGGCACTGCAGGACACGGCAGCCTAAGCGAACAAGGAGCCAGCTCAGCAGGGCAGTTCTCCCTAGCAGCACCCTCTGCTACTAAGGAAGTAACAGCTATCAAGGTGATACTCTTCATTGGTCTTTGCATCTGATTACTTACAGACCACTGCTTTCCTCACTTCCGGCCCCACCTGAGTGGCAGCCACCTGGGATACAGGGATAGGGCACAGCAGCCATCACCGGTCCTGCCTGGGCAGCACTTGAGCACTGTCCGCTGGTTTCAGACAATTTACTCACTGAGGCCGCACAAATACACCTGGGAAGTGCATGTTACAACGGTGCCCTTTTTACAGAGGCAAGAGCAAAGAACAGAGAAGTGTGAGATCAGGGATCCCGAGGCAGAGAGCAGCCTGGGCACTGAGGTCCCCTCACCTGGCCTCTGAGGCCCCTGAACACCTGCTGCACAGACGGACCCTGAAGAGAAGGGGCTCCACTACTCTTCTGCGAATCTCCATCAGCCGGCGGTAATATGGACGGAAAGACGCACACAACCGGAGCCGGCTACAAGGACAGTGAGGGCCCAGCCTCCCTGCGAGCCGGCGGTCCCCACCGTGTGGGCTGGACAGACAGGGCTCACCCTCGCAGGGGAGAAAGAAGGCCGGGAGAAGAAACCGAAGCGACCTACGAGGACGCGCGGCGTCCGCCCCTAGATGTCCAAACTCCGCAGAGAGGTCCTAGTCAGGGGGCGGGGACAGAGGTGTGCCATGAGCCAAGTCACAACAGCACCGGTTAGCTTAGCTTTTCCTCTCCAGTCTCAAGATACGGAATTTCACGTCTGTGCTTCTGACCTACAGACCCGTGTGTCCTTCCTCAATCCGTAGGAGGCTGTCCTGAACCCCTCGGGACAGGCAAATCCTAGCAACCCCGCCAAAGCTAGGGCCGCGCTGGAAAGGGTCAAGCTGCGTTCTCTCCACGCGGTAGGTCGGAGCCTTACAAACGCGCCGCAGTGGTTGCCGCTCCCAGCGATCCGCGTCCTCCAGCTCGGAGCAAAGTGCCCGGGCCCCTACACCCCACACCCCAGCACTGCCAGCCTTCGCGCGCCCCAAGGCGGGCCGCACCCTCTGACCCACCCCGCCCCCCGCGCCGACGACTGGGAAGCGCAGGGAACCAGCCCGCGGGGCAGCGAGCGGGACCCCAGCGGCCCCGCGCGGGACCTCACTCACCTGGCGGGGACACCGAGGGGCGAGCAGTTACAGGGCGAGCGACCTCTCCGCGGGGAACCTCAGCTCTGAGGACCTCGCCGCGCCCAGACCTCGGGACTCTCGGCCGGCAGGGTGGGGCGGGGCGGGGAGGAGCCGGAGGGCGGAAAACTCCAGGGCACCCGCCGCAGACACCTAGGGCGGGCCGGGCCTCGGGCCCCGCCTCAGCAGGGGCGTGGCGAGCTCGCGGGGGGCGTGCCCTGGGCGTGGACTGGAGGGTCCAGACTGACCGCGGAAGGAAGCCTCTGTCCTTCCGGCGACGGGGCGGAGGAGGCGCTCGCCGGGACACTCTGGTACTGCGAGGCCAGACAGTGTCCCGGGCAGGGCTGAGCCGGGACCTCTCGCCGGAGGCGGGGCCGCTCGCCGGGGGCGTGGCCGAGAGGTTCGGAGGGGCGGTTCCTCGGTGGGCGTGGCCTTGTTGGCCCGCCCCCAGGTAAGAGCAGGGTTAGAGTCGCTAAAGGAAATCACGCTTCTTCCGGTGACCGGGGCGGAGGGAGCAATTCGCGGGTGTGTTCCGACCTTTGCACGCCCTGCGCTCCGCCGGGCTCAGGAAAGAGGGCATCTCTAAGCCCCGCGTGGGTTCTTTAAAGGGAAGGAAACTTTCTACATTAAGTAGGTCACACTGCAGAGGGGGAGGGGGAGCATGGCTTCCTACTGCAGATCCCAAAGCTCACCTTCGCCGGTGATCACGGCCAAACAACCCCAGGGATGACGATGGCATTCTCCCCAAAACAAAGATCAGTCGTGCAAAATCGTGTGGTCGTGCAAAACACCAGGCAAACCCAAGGGAGAAACACTGGAGAACACACGGCGCTGAGACCCAAGGTCATCAAAAACAAGGGAAGGCTGGACACAACCAGAGGGGCCTAAGGTCACAGGAAAGCTAAATGGGACGCGGGATCTTGAATGGGATCCTGGAAAAAGATCGATGACCTCTCAACTGGTTAGCAGAATGCATCAGTACTGGTTCGGTCCCTGTGGCAAAACCCCACACTAACGTGTCAGGAACAAGAGAAAAACCGGTTTAGGGCGACTTCCTGTGTTCTTTTCACAATTCTGCAAGTCTCCAACTGCTCTAAAAATAGTTCCCTTTTTTAAGAACTGTAGTGCAGGTAATGCATGAATACAGGCAGTTACAAAATAACCAAAAAGTAAAAGTTGAAATTCGCTCCCCCACACCCCACCACCGCTTTCTTTCGGGTGGGGGGGGGGTGTGTCTGTCCACGTCTCTGTTTCACACACTTTGCATACATGTGGGTGAGCGTGTATTTATACTAATGTGTTGGTTATAAAATAGCGTCGCAGGGCCAGGGATTTAACTCAGTGATTCCGGCATCTGCCTCGCAAGTACAAAGTCCCAAATTCGATCCCCAGTAACCACACACCACAGTGCCGGGCATGGTGGCTCAGGAGGCAGAGGCAGAAGGACTGCTGTGAGTTCAAGGCTTGCCTGGGCTACATAGTGAGCTCAGGGCCAGCCTGAATTACAAAGCGAGACCCTGTCTCAAAAAAGAAAAGAAAAGAATAGAATTGCATTGCAGCATTTTCCCTCTGTTCGGTGAGGTCCTACAGGCAGATGCATCTGGAGCTCTCAAGGCCAGCTATGGGGCAGCAAATGATCCAAATAAGCAAAATAACCAGACAGCAGAAGTGTTACAGCTCCTACCCTGCTCAATAGCTGAAATTCAAGTTTATGTTCTCTAAAATCGAAGAATGAATTCTAGGAACAATGGGGGTTAGAAGTAGGCAAAAAATATTACGAGAAAGATACTTGCTGCCTAAGAAAAACAGAAGGGGCACAGGAAAGTGGGTTGCCCACCCACCCCACTTCTCAGATATGTTTATGGGGCAAAGCCACGAGGTGGGGTGGGCAAAAAAGTGGAACAAAACTATGAGACCCAATGGGAAATTACAAGGTGGACATGAGGTGGGACAAGTCCATGATCTATCAGTGTGATTACAAGTAGAGTCACCCAATCAATCAGTATTGATTAAATGGAGATCAAGTGGGGAAACTAGTCGTGTAGCGAGTGTATGGAGATTTCCCAAAGGGAATGGGCTAGCTAGAGATGGTTTGGTCCCCAAGTAAGGTGACTGAGGTCTATTTAGAGTATCAATTACTGTTATTCAGTCCTAAGGGAAGTATGTCCCGGTAATAGTTCCTTTCTTTTTAATGTTAACCTTTAATGAACGTTCCTCCCTTGTTTTCTTAGGTGGGAGGCCAGAGCTGTCTGACTGCCTTCAAACTAACTTGACTGTAGTCCAACGCAGTTTTTCTCTGCATGTGCTACTGTTGACTGAAAGGATAGCCTTCACGCTGAGCTGCATCCCCTGTTTTTTTTAATTTATATTATTTGTTTATTTATTTTGAGACAGGGTCCCACTAACTGACTAAATTGCCCAAGCTGGGTTCAAACTTGCGATCCTCCTGCCTCAGCCTCCTAGAATGTTAGGATTACAAGAACCTGCCATTACACCGTATCGCCCTTGACCATTGTTTATCACCTGGGCCCTAACTGAAGAGCCTTAGGTTGCTGCCTCTTCCAAGTTGACCAGCAGCCACCGGGTCCATTTGCATTTCAAGAGGACTCAGCTGGGCCTCGACTATTGAGCAAGTCCGGGTCGCAAAAAATAAAAAAATAGAGAACTCAGAGTGCTGGAAGCCTGGTGCCCAGGTGCGGGCTGGCGCGCAGGCTCGGGTAGGGAGCAGCGCTGGGCTGCACCGTGCTCCAGCAGCCCCCAGCAGGACCCAGGCCCCCCCCCCAGGCGTCTTCGGTGGCCTCTTCCACGCGCTCACTCTGGGCGCGCCTCTCCTTCGGGGCTGTTTGGACACATGGAAACGCTTCCTGAGTCCGAGGGATCTGGGAAGATCCTCCAGAGGTTGCTTCTTCTCCTTGGGGGAGACGGGGGCGCCGCTGCCCTGTCTCAGGCTCGGCGGTGAAGGCCCCAAGAGCCCCGCGCGCTGCTGCTGCCATCGCTGGCCCGGGAAGGTCGCTCTGTCCGCTCGGGTCCCCGCGCGCGCCCCTCCCCAGAGACCGCGAGGAGAACTTTCCACGACCCTCTTTTGTCCGTGCCTAAGCCAAAGCTCCCACGAATGGTGCGGCTAGGAATGAACAATCCCCCCGGGGCGTGGAGGGGCGGGAATGTGAGCGCCCTAGGAGCTGGAGCTGGAGGGTGGCAGGCTCCGCCTGCGATTGAGGGAGATCCTGTCTCAAAAACAAACAAAAAAGAGCGGAGGTGTGGCCCAGCGCAGAAGCCCCAGGCTCCACCCCTATGACAAAACAGACGCAATCCTCTAGGCTGAAGTTGCACCCGTGTGTAGCACACGCTTTCCTGCCTTCAAGTTCCTCAAGGGTGAAAGGGTGAACCGCCACCACTGCTCTGGCCGTTTTATAATTCGCAGCCATCATTTTCAGCCAGCGGCCAAGGTCCCAAGTCCTCAAAGCCAATGAACAGATCCGGGCCAGGATGCTGCACCCCTCAGTAAGAGCTGGAGAGCGGAAAGGCACATGGCGTGGTGTTCCACCTGCAGGGTCCTCCTTCCAGTTCTGACGTTTCCAAGCGATGCCTCCTGTGATCATCGGCTGATTCATCTTATAAAATCTTCAGAATGGGCTGGTTTGGTGGCTCAAGCCTGAAATCCCAGCAATCGGGAGGCAGAGGCAGGAGGATTGCTGAGTTCGAGGCTTGCCTGGGCTACATAGTGAGCTCAGGGCCAGCCTGAACTATAAAGCAAGACCCTGTCTCAAAAAAAAAAAAAAAAAAAAAAAAGTGTTGGGGTTGTAGTTCTATGTGAAGGTCGTGAGTTCAATCCCCAGCGTTATATAAATACATAAAGAAATAAAGGTAATCTCTAACATCAGAGGGCCAAGTTACCTTCTTCATCTGTAAACAGAAACAAAAACACTGCTTACCAAGCACAGTTGTTGTTGGAGACAAATTACATAATTTCTGTGAGTTGTTTCACACTGAACCGGGCTCAGCAAAGACCCTTGCTATGGAGAAAGATGCCAGAGTGTTTAAGAGCTTGGTTTCTAAGCCTTGGCAGGGGAATTGGTAAGAGCTCTGGTTGGGGACATAATGAACTTTGTGGATCACTTATCTGGTACGTGTGAGGCCCAGGGTGAGGGAGAGACAGAGAGACAAAGACAGAGACACAGAGAGAGCCAGAGACAGACAGAGAGAGAGAGAGCCAGAGACAGAGGGAAATGGACAGGGACAGGGAAAGGGAGAGAGAGGACAACTGGTTTTTTGAATCACATCCACCCGGATTCAAATTCTAGCTCTTCCGGGGTCAGCTGGAAAACTTGGGCAAATTCTACCTTCCTTAGTCCTCAGCTATTTTCTTCTGCAGAACAGAGCCTCCAGGGCTCGCACAACTCATGCACACTGGTGGGTCTGGAGTGTGTGCTTCGTAAATGATGGTGCAGTTTCCTCCCTGCATCGGGACAGAAGAGTTCAAATGAAACAGCCAGCCTGAGCGTGAGGACCAGAGGTGCCAGCCCTGGTGGTCGCACGAAGACTGAGCTCTGTCCCCAACACACGGCAGTGCGCAGCTGCTTCCAATTAGTTTTCTGTGCCCATGTTTCTGTGTCTTCACCTTGCCTGGGACTTGGTGAGATGGGTCTTGGTACTGGAGGGCTGCAGGGTCTGTGTCAGCTGGGCCCAATCAGGGGGCGGAAAACAGGCAGGAGGGACACAGTGGAAGCGTGACGTGTGATTAGGCTCTGAGAAAAGAGTAAACAGAGGATGTAGGGAGAACTCTACAGGGTTGCTCTTTTTTAAAACTTCCCCTCTCTCCCTTCCACCATCTCTTGGTCTCCTTCCCGTTTGCAAAAGATCTATCTCCATTTGCTATTATCCATCTTTCATTTTGCTTGAAGTTATTTACACTTGGGTTTCTCATCAAAGGGACGCTTTGTGGTAGTTAAGCCTATGTGTCCGGTTTAATAGAAAATGTATGTCTGTCCAATGGAGTACTGCTGATATTAAGAAAGGTGAATCTTCAGGAGGCAGAGACAGGAGGATTGCTGAGTTCGCGGTGGCTTGCCTGGGCACCATAGTGAGCTCAGGGCCAGCCTGAACTACAAAGCGAGACCCTGTCTCAAAAAGCAAAAAAAGAAAAAAGAAAGAAAGGTGAATCTGAGTTATCTGGAGGAAAAGTGATGCCGTTTATGGGCTGCTGTTTCTACGACAGAGGAAGAGTACCCCGGGAAGGACAGCCCCGCGAGGGGCCCCTCGGAAGCCCAGGGATCAGATGGAGAGATAACATCGCTGCAGCCCCCTGGGCAGTGGAGAGATTGCCAACTGGGCCAGAGCTGGTGTGTAGTCACTGCTCAAGCAGGGAACGGCCTCCAGCACCCACAAGGGCCACAGCCCGAGAGGGGTTTAGAGGTGAGGAAGAGGTCGGTGGGTGGGTTGGAAAGACTGAAGGAGGTGAGGACAGGGCAGGCTGGTATCTCCTGGGGCCTTTGGGGACCTGGCTGGGGCGGAGCCACCGCACTTGATCCTTGGTTGGACTCTCCAAACCCTTGAGTCAAGTAAACCTTTTCGCTTAGAAGCTAATTGCTTTGGGTATTTCATCATAGTGACAGCGAGCTGACCACAGTGAACTTGGAGCAGAAAGGTAAGAATTGAACAACAGGAACAGGTAACTGGGGAAGGCATTTGTAGAAAGCTGTGAACGTGCATGTGTGGGTCGGTCTGGGCGTGCATGTGTGCACGTCTGTGGCGGTCACAGAGCCTTGGTGAAGAGCAGCTGGAGAGAAGGGGACCCAAGACATGCCTGCTCCTACCTGGGCCACCCACGGGTTTCTGCTAAGCTCTGAAACTCCTTGGGGTGGCAAGAGGCAACGCAAAGGACCTGCCCATCAGGGTCTGCATCCTGTCCTCTCGCGGAGGGTCATATTTCTTCCTCCACTTCCGTTCCCTTCTGTGTCATTGCTCTGGAACCAGACGAAGTCTGGAGACCCTCCTGTAGGCCAAGGCCATCTTCTTTCCCACTTTTATTAGTCCTAAAAGCCTAGTTTATCTATGGGAGTATACGGTGGGCTCCCAGTTATTTCCTGAACTCCTGGACCATGATTTTGCTCCTCCAACAGAACAATAAGCTCCTCGTCGGTAGGGACAAACACCCGTCTCCATGTTGCCTGCTGTCTGTGGCTCAGTGAGCAGCTGTTCGCGGCCCTGTTGCCTAAAGACAGAATGGAGAAGAAAAATCAACTTTTTTCTCTTTTAAACTTGCCGCGGAAGAGCTGGGAGCCTGGAAAGCTAAATGCTGCCCCCTTCTGGTAGTGTTCTGTATAGCAGTAACAGCAGTTTTTGCAGCTTTGTCAGTTGGTGCACCTGTTGAACTTCAAGGGACTGGAGAAAGGAGATGCCATTTACCGGGTACCTGTTATTATAAGAGATTGTCACCAAGGGCGCCATGGACACAGACATGGTTTAGCCCTGTCTGCTGCCAATAAAGAAGGCGCAGACTCCGGGCTCCTGAACTACATGGCTATGTTCAGGACCAATCATCCCTTGACCCTTGGTGCTAATTTCCTATGTTTTCCCATTGCTGGGACACAACACTAAGCAACCACACGTAAAGGAGGAAAAGTTTAATCGTCTCATGTTTTCAACCAGTTCATCCCCTGATTGGCTGGTTCCAAGACAGAAGTGTCATGGCAGAATGACACAGCACAGCAAAGCTACTGAGTTCACGGCAGCCAAGAGATGGTAGAGGAACAAAGCCGGAGATGAGAAAATAAGACAAGATCCTAGGTGTAGAACACTCGGTCCATCCATGACCCGCAGACACAACCAAAAGTAATTAATCTGCTGAATGGTTCCTAAGCTATTTAAATTAGCAGAATTCCATTTCCATTCCAGCGTTCTCATGTGCTTAGCTCATTGGTATCATGTTCTTGGCATGTAGATAGCATGTTGAGGGTGCATGTCATTTTGGACACACGTTTTGTTTGTATGTCCTTAGCATGTTGATAGCATGTTGGAGGCTGTCAGCTTTGAAAATTATTTACCTAAAATATTTATCTCCCAACTGTTTTTCAGCCATTTCTTTCTGAATTCCTGTTAATTAAATATTAGACTTCTGGGTGGCCTAATTTCCTCATCTTTTTCTCTTATTTTTTAAATTTCCTTTTCTTCTTATACAAGTTTTTAGAAGACCTCTACAACTGTGTTATTTTTATGTCAGCTCACCATGAAAACTTCACTTGATGTTTTTTTGTCCTGTGACTGTTTCTTTTAGTTTTTTAGTGGTTTTTCTTCTTCATTTTTTTTGTTTTGTTTTTAGCTCACTGTACAATCTTCTCTTACCTTACTGAATGTACTAGTGGAATAGTTTTGAGGCCTTTTTTCCTTGTTGGTTTGTGGTACTGGGGATGGAACCCAGGGCTGTGTGTTGAGCGACATCCTGAGCCCGTTTTTATTTTCTGTTTTGACAAAGGATCTCACTGAGAAGCTAAGTTTCAGAGGCTGGCCTCAAAATTGCAGTCTTCCTGACTCAGATCCCCAAGGGCTAAGATTACAGGTATACACAGTTGAAAGTTTTACCCTCCCTCCCTCCCTCCCTCCCTCCCT